>CM016721.1:36731602-36830593 GCA_005771605.1 Scutellaria baicalensis
ACAAGAAAAAAAGAAAAAAAAAGAAAACGACATATAAAAATAATTAAAATGCATTCAAAATTGGATCATGGCTGCTTTTGACTTTGACCTGTCTATATGCCCAAGACTGGGACGTGGAAATTTAATCCGAGTATAAGAAATTTTTGAGAATCTGCCCCACTGTATATTAATCAAACAAAACATTTTCTGAATCATTAAATTTCAAACAAGAGAGAAAAATTTAGTAAAAGGAATCGAAAGTGGTGCAAAAAGAGGAAGAGAAAAAGTGAAAGGAATTTCAAGAACGAGCAAAATTGAGTGATTGTTCTTTCTCTGTATAAATCCTTGCCCCTTCTTTCTCAACTCTTCAAGAATAAACCTTTGTAAGTTTTGTATGCAGAAATCTTACACCTCTTTTGTTGTGCAGATTCTTGAATTTTTTGTCTCTTGATAAGCTTTTGCATCTCCTCCTCTTTGCTTAATCTCGTTGGTGGAAATTGAAAGAGTTTGTTTTTTGAGGGTTCTGCTGTATTGGGCGTGGGATGACTGAAGTTGATGATTGTTTGTTTATTGTGGGGTTTTGATGTGGATTTAAGCATATGGGTTTTCGAGTTTGAGTTTAAAGAATCAAAATTTAGGCTTTAGTTTTGGTGGAAAGTGGTAAATTTGATAAAGGGATGGGGTCGTTTGTATTGATTGAGACTTTAGTGGGATTCTTGATCTTTGGTTGAGAGTGGGTTTCTGCATTTGGAGTAGCTTTTGGTTTAGCCTTTGGGTTTTCTTTTGGTGAGAAAAGGAGTTCTTTTCTGAAGACAGAGAAAATGCATTCTTGCTTGGTTTTCTGAAAGGGTTGACTCATATTCAGCTAGTTGGTGAGTTCGAACGGCGAACTATTATTCTTCAGTGTGATTGCTGTTTCTTGACTTTTGTATCTGAGTTTGAGGGTTTGTGGTGAAAGAAAGAATAGAGAGCTCTCCATTGGTTTGGATAAGATTTGGAATTGCAGTGGTTCGTTTGTGGATTTGGGAGGTTGGACTTGGGGTAATTGAATTAAAACATGATCAAACAGATATTTGGTAAGATTCCTAGGAAGCATTCCAAATCTGCAGGAGACCCGAGTCCCTCTTCAAGTTCTTCGACTACTTCTAAGAAAAGCGAAGGAGGAAATAAGAAATTCAGTAGTGCAGTTGATGAAGTTATTTCTGCCCCATTTGCTGTGTTAAGCATTGGCAATAACTCAGAAGATAAGTTTCTTCGAGATAAGAACTTGAGAGTGGATGGGAATTTAGCTTCTGCTTCGTATGAAGCTTTACCAAGTTTTAGGGATGTTCCCAGTTCTGAAAAGCAGCTCTTGTTCATCAGGAAGGTCAAGATGTGTTGTGTTGAATTTGACTTTACTGATCCAACAAAGAACCTTAAAGAGAAAGAGATCAAGCGACAGACTTTGTTAGAGTTGGTCGAGTATATGACTTCTGCAAATGGGAAGTTCACTGAAAATGTAATGCAGGAGGTTGTTAAGATGGTATCAGTGAACATATTTAGAGAGTTTACTCCGCAGCCAAGGGAGAACAAGCTAGTGGATGGCGTCGAGTTAGAAGAGGATGAGCCCGCAATGGATCCTGCATGGTCTCATTTGCAAGTTGTGTATGAATTCTTGCTAAGGTTTGTTGCTTCACCAGAAACTGATCCAAAGGTTGCCAAAAGATACGTTGATCATTCCTTTGTTCTGAAATTGCTTGGTCTCTTTGACTCTGAAGATCCAAGAGAGAGGGAGTATTTGAAAACTATACTACACCGCATCTATGGGAAGTTCATGGTGCACAGGCCATACATCAGGAAATCGATCAATAATATATTCTATCAATTTGTTTTTGAGACGGAGAAGCATAACGGTATTGCTGAGTTTCTTGAAGTCCTTGGGAGCATCATCAATGGATTTGCTTTGCCACTGAAAGAAGAACATAAACTCTTTCTTGTGAGGACTTTAATTCCGTTGCATAAACCAAAATGTTTGGGCATGTACCATCAACAGCTATCTTACTGTATAACGCAGTTTGTGGAGAAAGACTGCAAACTTGCCGATATTATTATCCGGGGCTTGATAAAATACTGGCCAGTTACTAACAGCTCAAAGGAAGTTCTCTTTCTTAATGAGCTGGAGGAGGTCTTAGAAGCGACACAGGCACCTGAGTTCCAACGCTGCATGGTACCGTTGTTTCAGCAAATTTCGCACAGCTTGAATAGTTTCCATTTTCAGGTATTTATCATTTTGTTATCATTTGTTTCTCTTTTTAGTCCCCACCCCCCACTCAACTCGTATTTATACCCTGCCACAAATTTTAATATGCTTAGCAGAGTATACACTTCAAGTACTTTCATAAGCAACATGTCTTTGACAATGGACCTTGCTCTGTGATGTTCTGATCATGGAGTTGGGCTCGATACCTAGTTATGTATATTAGCTCAGCATCTTGTGCACTACGTCATGTATTTGAGCTTTATGTTTGTAATCCAACTTGTTCCTGTGAAGCGCGGTTCACTCAATTACAAGATTGAATGCTCTAAAATCTTTTGTTATGAGTATGCGTTACTTCGTACTATGGAATAGGGCCGCATCTGGTAACTGCAGTGACAGTAATGATCATGTTCAGTTAGGAGCTGATTGCTACAGTAACATACACTCCCTCTGCCCTAAAAATAAGAGTCATATTTCACTGAAGTACAATTTCTTTTTTCCGAGAATGTACAACCTTTTTGTAAAGCATGACCTTTCACTTATACCTTTCTATTTATTCATTAAGTATATCATCAAAATTTGGTATAATTAATCACAAGTTAGTTACAAGGGTATTATTATTTCAATTAAAAACTAACTTTTACTTTTGAAACATAATTCTTCTATGGGGACATAGACTTCTTTTGAAACATGACTCTTTTTAGTGGAACAGAGACTATTATATAGTTAGTTTCAGATGATAGTCATTTGGGGGTGCTGGAGCAGTAAGAATTTCTTGTTTCTTTCGCACTCGAACCTGATTGATCGTTCCTAATACCTAGTGTTGTTTCTGATGAGTATGGTTATCAATAATGGCCTGCATAAGAGATTCAAGGTTCATTTGGTTTAATGAGGGTACATTTAACACTCGTCATAGCATTAAACACGGGGCCGTAATTGGTAGTTCGATGTATTTGTAACTTATACTCTCTTTTATCGCTTCCAACTCAGTGGCGAGCATATGTATGTATTCATCTTTGGTTGTCACCCTGTGATAAACTATCTTGTACTATTTCTATATATGGTTTCCTTCGCATGATTGAAGGAGCTAATGTGAAGAAATTTTGATGTTGCTTTTAACACTTCCTGTCTATCGTATGCAACCTTTTAAGGGAAGGATGCATGATGGAGGTTGAATTCAAAGTGTTGCTTGTTGCTAGTTTCAGTTGATGGTGTCATGTTTGATTACCCCACGAGTATAAAATTCTAGAAACTGTATTAAATCCCCGGTGGTAAAGACACGTATGTATTCACAAAGTTTTACACGATCTGTTTGGGACCTGTTATACGCAGCTGATAAGTTTCCTAGGTCTTTTTGCAAATCTGAAGTGATACGAAAATCAACAACCAGCTTCCGTCATGGATTGCCTAAACAACCAGCTGATGAGTTTCTTACATGAATACTTGAAGCGATAACTAAATGATCCCATTTTTGTTTCCCTGGAGTTCAACATATCCTGTGCAATGGGAGAATGAAAATGGACATTGATATAAATGAAATTGTAGGATAAATGCTTATTTCGACAATTACCCTGTGTTAGGATCGGTGGATTTGAAACTCATAATCGTGTAGCAATTGGTAGTGTTTGAATTTCCCTTTCTTGGTTGAAATATATATCCTAACTAGATTTGAAGACTTATCTGTGAGCCTAAAGATATACGGGGTCAATTCGCAATATGTGACCTTGATATATGATTTTTTTTGGTTATTCTGATTTTTGTATTATGATGATGATTTTCTTGCTTAGTTACTTATCCGAATTTCCCTCGTGGATTGCCTTGGTCGAGTTACTAGTCGACTGATTATGTATTTATCTGTTGATTTAGGTGGCAGAGAGGGCATTATTTCTGTGGAACAACGATCACATAGAAAATCTGATAAAGCAAAACCGAAGGGTGATACTACCGATCATCTTCCCCGCTTTAGAGAAAAACGCCAGACATCACTGGAACCAAGCTGTCCACAGTCTGACCCTCAACATCCGCAAGTTCTTCTATGATCTCGACCCTGATCTATTCAAGGCCTGCCAGATCAAGTTCCAAAATGACGAAGCAAAGGACAACGAGATCAAAGAGAGACGTGAAACCACGTGGAAACGCTTGGACCAACTTGCTGCCAAGAGGGCTACAACAAATGAAGCCATTCTTGTTCCTTGAAGAGGTCCATTTCAACAGCAGCATTTTCTCGCTCGTTTCCTGTTTCTTCGATTCTTATTACATTTCCTTCTTTTCTCATTTGTTTCGGGGTTTATATGAGGACGGAGAGGAGTTTGTTTAGACAGTAGGTGGAGCTGATGGTGGCGTCGCGTTTTCTTTCTTCTTTTTCAGACATGGTGAATTCCAGTTGCTTATATCTGCATATTGGCATTTTGAAGGGGATTTATTACTTATATTCATGATTTGAAGATGTCTAAATAATAAGTTGATTTATGATATAATGCCAGTTTTTGCCTCATTTTGTTTTTGGCCTTGTGTGTATAATTATCGTTTTGCTGATAATATCACTTTTACCTGAGAGTTTGGTGCGTTAAATATATTACCTCTGTCCCAATCTAAGTATTGTTTTAACAAGTACAATTTATCTCAATATAAGTCCCGTTTTCGAATTTCAGGGCATATCTACACACGATCTGTCAAAAATACCCGTGTTCATTTCTATCACGTTAAATGTGTATAAAATGATCATATGATAAAAAACTTCCATATTGATTATTGATTATATTATAAAGTTAGAACCGTTTTTTCATCGACTTCCTAATTCATGTGAAATTCTCTAGATGACACTTACTTTAAGATCGAGTCGTATATGATTTGAAATAATTAGAGTGGATTCACAATCTACTCATGTTGCTTAAATATAAATTCAAAATGGATATTCATTCACAAACAACTTTTGGATCATCATATACAATGAAGAGTAACAAATATGATTTGTCATTTTTCGATCTTCTCTTTTTCCGGTATCAAATGAAATTCTTCGATGCCGGTTGGAATTCTCCGATACGAAAGACCTGCAAAAACGAAGAAACACCGGGGGTTTTTCCCGGTGAAGGGACTCCGACGCTCAAGTCAGTAATCTGGGAAGAAACGTTGGTATTGCTTTTTTGCTTAGTAATTGCTATGTGTGATTGTGTGTGAAATAGAAAGTTAAGGGTTTATAAATACTCCCTGGAAAACGTGGCAGTTAGGATTTCTCCTAAAAAAGTGGGAAGTGGTGAGATTTTCGCGATCGTGGCAGTTGTTCCAAATTTGAATTAGTTCGTCCGGATCTAGTTCGACATTTCGTCTTACAGTTCGACATTCTAGCTTGCAAGTCTGATCAGTTCGCTCAACTTTCTTTGTTCGACCAAAATGTTCTCCCTGTTTCCCTATCCTGTTCGCATTAATTATCCTTAAAGTCGATCAGTCTCTCGAAATGGTTCGAATGTGGTCAGTTCGACCACATCAGTACTCCCCCCTTTCGAAGTGCGTGTGTTCACGCACTGATGCAGTTCGCGTTATTGCTAATTACAACGCTTCTTCGAGAAGCATCGCATCTCATCAATCCTCTGCCTGCGACGTTTTCCTCCATCCCGAGGCGTCTTTTCGTCTTCGCCGTTGGATCGAACTGCATCCAACGGCTAAGACTAACTTGTCAGTTTTTATTAATCCCTAGGCACCTCTTCGTCTTCACCGTTGGATCGAACTGCATCCAACGGCTGAGATTGTCTCCGCTGCTTCGATGTATCCTTTCATATTCGCCGTTGGATCGAACTGCATCCAACGGCCAGATCCACGACTCTTCGCCTTCGCCTTCGCCGTTGGATCGATTTGCATCCAACGGCTGAGATTTCGCGTCCTTTCGCCTTTCTCCCCCCTAAAACCAAAGACTTCTTCCTTCTCTATATATACCCCCTCTCCTCTTTCATAAAATTCTTCTGCGAAAATCTACGAAAATCTACTCTTCACTCTTAAGCAAGAAACTTTCTCCTGTGATTTCCCAAGTTTTCAGAAACAAACCCAGGTACCCTTTCATTTCTTTCTCTCCTCTTCGATTATATTTCTGAAATGGCTTCTTCCCCTTTCTTGATCAACCTGAGGGATGAAAATGAATCCGAAGAGGGTTTCGAGGAATTCCCCTTGCGACCTGCTTCTGATTCGCCAGTCCCGAGGGCTTCCTCCTCTAGCCGTCAAGTCCTTTCTTCTCCTCCCAAACGATCCCGCAAGAAAACTATTGATAATGTTTTCTCTGCCACTAAAGCTACCCCTACTCATACCATTCTTTTAAGTTCGCTGATGACAGTGGCGGGCCATTCTATAGTTATTCCCAGCCCTGATGAGCATCCTCATCGGGCTCCCGCTGGCTGCCACACATGGTTTTTGAGACATGTGACTGTAGGTTTAGTTCCTCCTATCCACCCCTTCCTTCTCGAGATCGGTTCGGCATTCAGGGTGTGTCCCAACCAGTTGCACCCGAACTCCATAAGCTACATCGTAGCATTTTATATGGTGTGCAAGTGGATGGGGGTCGAACCGACCTCCGATCGATTCCGTTCCTGTTTTGTACTCAAACACACTAACCCCTTCCGCTTCTGTCTGAGCCCTCGAAGCGAAAATAAACGGGCTCAATTTTTATCCCCAGGAGATGATAAAATCAGCTCCTGGGAAAAATATTATTTTTTTGTTCGTGTCCCCACTAATAGGCCTTTCCGAACCATCCCCTGGGCCGAGAGTTCGAACCAAACCGAGCCTGCACCTCCCAGAGACTTCGAACTCGCGTCTTTGGACAGGCTTTTTCGGAGAGGGCAGTTCGACATAGTTCGCATGAGTTCATGCGAACGATTGTTAGCTTTCTGGGGGTTTTATCCAAACACTCCAGTTCCTCGTCAGTTCGATTTAGGTTGCTTAAAAATGTCCCTTCATTTCTCGCTATCTTTTTTCGAACTTATCGAACTGTGTATATACTGACTATTTACTTTATTGTGTTGCAGATAAGGAGATGAACAAGTTTTTTGTCTTCGACGATGCAGTTCCAAAGGCCCAAAAGACCGCTTTTTCCTCGGCGGACGAAGCGGTAAATGGCAGGCAAGCCGCGGCCTTCCGCGAGAAAGAAGAGAGGCGCCTGAGCGAACTGACGCCGCGAGCTAGTCCTGACTTGGCCGAGGGAGGCAGTATTTCTGCTGCTTCGCCATCGGCCGTTGCTATCGTTCGGGCTTCCTCTTCACCAGCAACTGCCCCCGTTTCGGAGGGTGCAAACCCTGTCGAGGAGACAACTGAAGAGGGGACCGAGGCTGTAATTCCTCTTCGGCGGAAGAAGAAGGCGTCTTCCAGTTCGCAAAGATCAGCCAAAAAACAGCGAACTTAGGGTCCGCCTCGGCTGAAGCGGGGCGGACTGAAACAGAGCCCGATCAGGAGGGGGCAATTGTTCCGGGCAAGAAGGCTGCGGAAGAGGAGGATCGCGAGATCAAAGAGTTCAAGGTCAACATCTCGCGGGTGTCCAATGCTGTCAAGTATTTCGAAGCCATGGGCCAAAAGGCCTTCCGTCGTCGAGATCGTCTAAGGGACACCCTCCAGGAGAAGAAGACTTTGGAGAGCGATCTGAGCCATCATGCCGGCAAAGCCGAAAACTTGTCCGCTAAGCTGGAGGAAAGGGAGATGGAGTTGGCACTCGCTCGCTCCGAGGTGGCCAGAAGGGAAGAGCTGCTGCTGGCTAAAGAGAAGTTCGCCATGGAGAAGCAGTCCGCTCTTTCGGATGCACACGCCGAAATTCGGAGGCTGGAAGAGGAGAACAAGGAGTTGAAGGCGAGACTCGAACTGGAAAAGAGTT
Source organism: Scutellaria baicalensis (assembly GCA_005771605.1). Classification (NCBI taxonomy): domain Eukaryota; kingdom Viridiplantae; phylum Streptophyta; class Magnoliopsida; order Lamiales; family Lamiaceae; genus Scutellaria; species Scutellaria baicalensis. The sequence goes on from CM016721.1 coordinate 36,739,663, forward strand.
CCCGAGTCGAATTCGGAAGAGCCATGTATACTGAGGGCTTCCACCGGTTCGCTCGGAGCCCGAAGATGGAGTTAATATCAGAGTCTTTCCGAGAAAGGCTCATAGCTCGTCTCTGGGACTCCGTCCTCTTCCTCTCGAAGGCAGCTCCCATGGCCTTAAAATATTTTAAGGAGGGAGTCCGACTTTGCCAGGAGGAAGTTGGCGAGGCATTCCAGTTCAATGTGAACGAGCTGGGCCAGAAGGTGATGCAGACTCATTCCATTCCTCCCGGCTGGCGTGGGTATCCGGATGAAGATGTGGATGCGAACTGGTGGTCAGGCTGCTTAGAAGAAGCGATAAAGGAAGTTCTTCCTGACAACCAGTTCGGCGATCCCGGTGCCAGCTCATCTCTTCCAGCACCTGCCGAGCCCTCTTCTAGCCCGACTGCGGATCTGCCCGAGGATATGTTCGATCCTCTCCATCCAGCTGCGATCCAGCTCACTCCTGAATCTTCGCATTCTCCCGATCGAACATAGTCTTCCTATTGTAATACTTGTATTTTTTCTTTATTGAAGTTTTGTACTTGTACATTTTGATGAATCGATTGGAATGAAATAGTTCGCGTACTTCAGTGTTTTTCTACTCATTCAATCGCAGAATTTCGAATGAATTTCTTCTAAGTACTTAACCATAAAATATCAAGAGAATTTTTTTCTAAGTACTTAGACAGAAAACATCAAGAATGAATTTTTTTTAAGTACTTGTATTTTTCTAAATACTTACTCATCGAACTCCGAAGAGGCTCTTTCACTTCGCTTAATCATTAAGTTCGATAGAACCTCTTCAATTTGTCCCAATCATTGAGTTCGATAGAACTTCTTCACTTCACTTCTTTTACTCAGTGAGTTCGGAGGGAACTCCTGCAACTCGCTTAGTCATTAAGTCCCAAAGAGACTTCTTCAATTCGCGCTTATTCAACGAGTTCCGAGGGAACTTTCGTAGTATGCTTAATCAGTAAGTTCGAGGGAACTTCTTCAGCATGCTTAATCAATGAGTTCCGAGGGAACTTCTTCATTATGCTTAATCAATGAGTTCCGAGGGAACTTCTTTAGTGTGCTTAATCAGTGAGTTCTGAGGGAACTGTATGTTCGCTCCACAATATGATTTTTAACAGATAAGTAAATCAACATAGGAAGACTTAGGGATTTAACGTGGTTCGGTCAAATCGACCTACATCCACGGAGTTTGAAAATATCTCTTATTCATAAAAGCAACAATAACTTAAAAGTAAAAAGCAACATACTGGAATTTTGATACTTCAAGTATAAAATTTCTTCAAGTGGTTGATGTGCCAAGGTCTAGGCAGTTCCTTTCCTCGTTCATCGGTGAGCTCATAAGATCCACCTGGTAAAACTCTTGTAACAGTATACGGTCCTTCCCAAATGGCATCTAATTTTCCGATCTCCAGCAAGGCATCAGATTGCCTTAAAACCAAATCCCCTACTTGGAATTCTCTCTTTCAAACCTTCCTATTGAAGGCCGCCTGAATACGTCTCTTGTATAATTCATGGCGAACTCTGGCTTCGTCTCTGATTTCCTCCAGAAATAACAAATCAGTTCGGATCAATTCTTCATTTTGCTGCGGATCAAAGTTAGTGATTCGTAGAGCTTCTCCTTGAATTTCAGCTGGGACCACTGCTTCCATTCCAAACGCCAAACTGAAAGGAGTCTCTCCCGTAGTCGATCTAGATGCAGTTCGATATGCCCATAAGACTGATGGAAGTTCGTCCACCCAGTTCGATTTCTCACATTCAAGTCGTTTCTTCAGCCCATCTAGTATGATTCAGTTAACCACTTCGACTTGCCCATTTGCCTGAGGATGAGCCACCGGAGTAAATACTTGTCAAATTTTCATTTCCTTACACCATCCTGTGATCTTTTTACCTCGGAACTGAGCTCCATTATCTGACACCAAAATCCGGGGTAAGCCGAACCTGCAGCAAATACTCTTCCATATAAAATGAATCATATCGGGCTCGGCTATCTTGACTAAGGGTTCTACCTCGGCCCATTTAGTAAAGTAGTCCACGGCCACCACCAAGAACTGTTTGTTTCCTCTGGTTTTGACGAGTGGACCAACAATGTCAATACCCCATTTAGCAAAAGGACAGGGCGAACATACTGTAAGCATATCTGTTGCTGGCGTGTGAATTCTCCATCCATGTTTTTGACAGGAGTTGCACTTCCGAACTAACTCTTCAGCGTCATTCTTCATTGTAGGCCAATAGAAACCAGCTCGTGCGACCTTCCGAGCAAGTGCCCTAGCTCCCGCATGTTCGGCGCATCCACCTTCGTGCGCTTCTTTCAATCCTTTGATTCCTTCTTCTTGAGATAAACACCTTGCATCTGTCGGTAGGAAGGTTTTTCGATACAACATCCCATCAAGAACGTAGTAGAATCGGGCTTGTTTCTCCAATTTCTCAAGGTCTTTTGCCAGCCCATCTTTTACTCCTCCTAAAAAATTCAAAAAAGGAGTTCTCCAATCATGCTCAGCTAGATCGATATTCATCACTTCATTTTCCTTTCCTACTCCCATCACCGTAATACTTCTCTTCGAACAGTCCTGTATCGAACTCCCAATCTTGGCTAGATAATCCGCTTTCTGATTTTCGCTTCGAGGTATCTGTTCGATCTAAAGTTTCTCAAATCGTTTCTCCATCTCTCTGATTTTCTGTACGTAAGAAATCATACGATCTTCCTTAACTTCACATTGATTTCGGAGTTGTTGTGTCACCAATTGTGAATCTGATTTAACTATCAGATCTCGAGCTCCAGCCTGTTCAGCTATTTTTAATCCCTGCAAAAAAGCTTCATATTCTGCCTCATTGTTAGATGCCTTAAATTGAAATTTTATGGCAAATTCTAACTCATCTTTTTCAGGGCTGATCAATAATATCCCTGCTCCTGCGCCCTGGCGGGATGACGATCCATCTACAAATACTTCAAATTCTTTCTTGTCTTGTAGCCTGGTCGTTTCCTGAATAAAATCCGCCAATGCTTGACCTTTTATAGCTGTTCGCGACTCATACTTCAAATCGAACTGTCCCAGTTCGACTGCCCACTTTACTAGTCTGCCTGATGCGTCCGGTTTTCCCAACACTACACTCAGCGGATGATTAGTTCGCACTGTAATCTCATAGCCCAAAAAATATGGTCTCAGCCTTCTTGCCGTAGTGACTAAGGCATAAGCGACCTTCTCTACTTCTGTGTAGCGGATTTCTGCCCCATGCAGAACTTTACTAACAAAGTATACTGGGAACTGGTCTCTACCTTCTTCGCGGACGAGAGCCGAACTGACCGATTCCTCTCCGACTGCCAAGTATACAACCATCACACTTCCTTTAACAGGTTGTTTCAACAAAGGAAGTGTGAGAAGAAACGCCTTCAAATCTTCAAATGCCTTCTGACAGTTCGCATCCCAACTAAACCGATCATTCTTTCTCAAAATTTTGAAGAAAGGTAAACCCCTGTCCGCCAACCTGGATATAAACCTGCTCAAAGCGACAATGCGGCCAGTTAATGTTTGTACCTCTTTGATAGTTCGAGGAGGCGTCATTCCTTGTATAGCTCGGACATTGCTAGGGTTGACCTCTATCCCTCTGTTCGTCACCATATATCCCAGAAACTTCCATGCCTTCACCCCGAACGTACACTTGGTCGGGTTTAATCGTATCCCGTGCTTTCGAATTGTCGCCATAGTTTCTCTCAAATCCTCGGCGTGGGTGTTCGCCAGTATGCTTTTCACCAACATATCATCGACATATGCTTCCATGTTGCGCCCCAATTGATGTTTAAACAGTTCGTCTACCATTCGCTGATAAGTAGCTCCTGCGTTTTTCAGACCAAATGGCATAACTGTATAGCAATACGTACCTGACGAAGTAATAAAAGCCACATTGGGTTTATCTTCTGGATGTAGCCTGATTTGGTGGTATCCTTGTGCTGCATCCATCATACTGAGCAGTTCGCATCCAGCCGTGGAATCAACTAGTTTATCGATCCGCGGGAGAGGATAATGATCCTTGGGGTAAGCTTTATTCAGATCCCGGAAATCAATACACATTCACCACTTGTTCCCTGGCTTTGGGACTAGCACGACATTAGCCAGCCACCGAGGATACTGGATTTCTTCAATGTGTCCAATCTCTAGCAGTTTTTCGATCTCTTCCTTGATAATTTTATTCTGCTGTTCCCCGAAATGCCTTAGTTTCTGTTTAACTGGTCGAACATCGGGCTTGATATTCAACTTGTGAACAGCTATTTCTGGGTTTATACCCTTCATATCTTCAGGTTTCCAGGCGAACAAGTCCACATTATCTTGGAGAGCAGCCACGATTTCTCCTCTAACCTGTTCCAACAATTGACTTCCGAGACGAACTGAATGTCCAGGTAGCTCCGGGATTAACTCTACACTCATTAGTTCACCCTCTTCGAATTCCACAGTCTTTGTGTCATCACCTTTTTTCAAACTTTTATCCCTTCCTCGATCAACATCGTCTCTCTGTTCGCTATGGCGCTTGCGAGACTCAGATTGTCGGACTGCAGCTACATAACAACGTTGAGCTGTTTGTTGATCACCATGAACAACTCCTACTCCTACCACTCGCCCTTCCTCATTCTCCACCGGGAACTTCATTATCAAATAGGCAGGTGAAATAACAGCCGCATATGAGCTCAAAGAAGGACGACCCAAAATCACATTGTATTGAGAAGGTGCATCTACTATAAGGAAAGTCATGGTTTTATTCTGCCTCCATTCCCCATCTCCCAGCACCATAGGTAGCTGGATTTTTCCGTACACTGTTACAGATTCTCCTGCAAAACCATAGAGTGAAGTTTCTACAGGTTTTACCTCCACCGTTGATCTCATTTTCTTGAAGCAATCCATGAACATGATGTCCACTGAACTTCCCGTATCCACAAATACCCTCTCAACATTGAAGCCACCTATTTCAGCGACGATCACCATGGCGTCGAACTGGGGGCTTTGAATTGCCACACGGTCGCGAACTCCGAACTCGATCGCCACTTCTTCGAAGATTGAGTGAACTGTATTCTGTTCCTGCTTGACAGAATTAAGTCTCACCTTTCGAGCTCTGTTGGAATCTCCATCTGTTGGCCCACCCATGATCATGTGAATAGTGGGCCTTTCTTCCCGTTCGGGTCTAGCTCGCGCTGGGGGAGGTGGAGGCGGAGGTAGTTCTTGCTGCTCTTGCCTTCTGTCCCGTCTCGGCTCTTCCTGGTCGTTCCTCTGTTCGCGGTTCGACCGAGTCCAACGAACGAAACGAGCCAATTTGTTTTCCCTGATCAATCTTTCCAGTTCATCTCGCAAATGCAAACATTCATCAGTTCCATGCCCATATTCATTATGAAATCGACACAATTTACCGTTACCGAAGGTAGATGGTTTCTTCGGATTAGGACCCCAAGTCGATGGCCATTTCAGTTGGGGCAGGTTCCATATCTCCATCAGTACCTGTCCGGGCGGCATAGTCATAGGCGTGTATTGTTCATACCTCCGCCCTGTTCGATTCTCTCTCAAGGGGGGTGGAGCAAATCTTGCTCGTTGTTCCCCTCCGTCTCTCTTTCGAGCTCCCTCTTGCTCCTGTTGCGGCCGGCTAATTCGACTCGAACTCTCCCCTTTCTTCATTCGAACTGCTTCCTCCAGGTTAATGTATTTGATAGACCTCTGCAACAAGTCATCAAAGTTGCTGGGTGTTTTCTTAACCAACGAAGTATGAAGATCACCTTCCTTCAATCCTTGGATGAAAGCACTAACGACCAAATCGTCCGAAGCTTCGGGAGCTTCCAAAGTAGCAGCTGTAAAACGTTTGACATAGTTCCTCAAGGTCTCATCCCCTTTCTATTTTACGCCGAACAGGGTTTGAGTAGATCACCTCTGCCTCCTCGAACTGGCGAACTGATGCAAAAACAACTCCGACAGCTGTTCGAAGTTGTGAATCATCCCGTCGCTCAACTGACTGAACCATGTCTGAGCGGACTTAGTGAGGGTAGTTGCGAACACCCTACATTTAATGTCATCCGAATACCGATGTAGCAGAGCGGTATTCTCAAACCTACATAGATGTTCCCACGGATCAGTGGTACCATCATAATCGAAATTCACCGGCCGAAAGGAGGCTGGCAGTTCGTCCTCCATGACCTCTTCAGAAAAAGGATTTCCCCTGGAACTTCGAGGAATACGCCGAACAGTCTTCTGCACCTCTCTCAACTCCTTTCTGAGATCATCCACCTTCTCAGACAATTCAGCATGTACCCGTTTCTGGCCACGGGGTGATCGGATTGACTTTCTTGCTCATCCATCCGAGACTTATCACCTTCTTCCTCTTTCCGAGCATGAGTTTCAGTATTGCCTTGCTGTGATTCGGTCCGTTGTTTGCCTAGAGCCTTCTGGACAGCCGCCTCTATTAAGGTTGAAAGTTCCTCCGGTGTCAAAGTGACAGTACCGGGAGGATTCGCCGGTGCAGAGTTCTGATCCTCGTCTTGTCGCACGGACTGTGCTCCTTCATCTACTCTCCTTCGAGATCCTCTGGTATTCACCATCTTCACAATTTCTCAACGTCTTAAATGCTCAAAGTTGCGAAAAAATAATTCCCACAGACGACGCCAATTGATTTGTCCTTTTTCGATCTTCTCTTTTTCCGGTATCAATTGAAATTCTTCGATGCGGTTGGAATTCTCCGATACGAAAGACCTGCAAAAACGAAGAAACACCGGGGGTTTTTCCCGGTGAAGGGACTCCGACGCTCAAGTCAGTAATCTGGGAAGAAACGTTGGTATTGCTTTTTTGCTTATTAATTGCTATGTGTCATTGTGTGTGAAATAGAAAGTTAAGGGTTTATAAATACTCCCTGGAAAACGTGGCAGTTAGGATTTCTCCTACAAAAGTGGGAAGTGGCGAGATTCTCGTGATCGTGGCAGTTGTTTCAAATTTGAATTAGTTCGTCTGGATCTAGTTCAACATTTCATCCTATGCAGTTCGACATTCTAGCATGTGAGTTTGATCAGTTCGCTCAACCTTCTTTGTTCGGCCAAAATGTTCTTCCTGTTTCTCTCTCCTGTTCGCATTAATTATCCCTGAAGTTGATCAGTTTCCCAGGATAGTTCGAATGTGGTCAGTTCGACCACATCAATTTTCGTGATTGATTCATTTTATCCACTAATTCAACTTATTTCCACAAATTTATATGTGAATTGTGAAGTGTGGGTTTTTATGTTCTCACATAAAATGATACGTGAAACGGCTACACATAAAACTTACTCTTTTTTAAACACTTTATTGTTTTATAACTTTGTTTTCAATTTCTATTAAGCAGAAGTGTGATCGAAACAAGTTAAAATTGAGTTTTTGATAGTTTATATTTGATTTATTTATCGAGTTGAGTTCACACTGATCAATTTATTGAATAAGTGTATAACTCACATACTTGGTGCGTTGAAGCTAAACAGACTAAATAAATATAAATTATAGATCAAATTATTCATTAAAAATAAAGTGAATTGGATCAATTTTCGTAATATATTTACTATTCTAAATTTTATTCTGATCAACAAGGAACTATATAATAGTTTAGTGCTTATTATAAGCAAAGAGTAAAATATAAACATAATGGCAGATTTTCAAGTTATTGAATGATTTAACACGTACTATAAGATTCAAAATGAATGTAATTCAAATGTAGTGAAATTAGTGTGGACTTAAAATCCACCCAAATTGTTAAAAGATTGTTTAAAATGAATGAGATGAATTTCAAATAGATATTTATCCTTCAACAACTGATTTGTTGCAAATTGAGCTTGATTGATTGATTGATTATTAATATTAACAAAGTCTTACTGAGAATTGTTGATAGGAGCTAGGCTTAAGTATTGATTACACCACTACTTTTATAAAATAAAAGTGGAGAATCCATCCAATGGAAAAATCCTCAGTATATATCACTTTAATTGTGTTGTCATTTTTAATCAATTCACATTTTATATAATAATAATTGGATATATATCTTGTGTAATTCATTAATAATTCGACTCTCATGTCTTATAAAGCTTTCCATTAATTTTTAGATAATCAAATATGCAAGAGCTTACACTTACACACATCATGATTTTAATTTGCATGCCTTTTTTTTATATGGATATATGAAAAAACACACTTCTGTGGATTATTTCTATTCAGAGATGAGATGCGAAAAAAATAGATTTTATTATTTTCTACTTTTAGCATTTTTCATATGTTTCATGTATGGTAAAAATAATAGTAATGAATTATTATCATCCCATAAGAAGTAGTAAAATGCAAAACACAAAAACAATAATTGGGTATGGTTAAAAGGGACGACATTAAAATCGGGTAATACATGATATTGGGTCAGTCTGGTACTTGGAGCTGTCTGTCCAACCCTAATCATAGTATAATTTAAAACTCAAATACACTAAAAGTATGCATAGGTTTAAAAGATGCTATTCTATTCCTAAGAGATCAAAATAGCTTTTTGAACTTTTCATATAAGATTCGAGTAAGTCTCATGTGAAACCGTTTCACGGATCATTTCATGTGAGACGGGTCAATCCATGACCCATACTTCACAATATACGTGTAAATTTGTGGATATGGATTTGGTAAATGGGTAAAAAGGATCTGTCCCACAAAAATCATCCGTAAAACTGTCTTATACAAGTTTTTGTGATAAGATTTTCAATCTCTATGAATAAGAAGGTAAGTCAGGATGATAAATAGAGCTGGTTTTTCATAGGATGTCGACTCAGGAATAAATCGATATATATGTATATTATGGGTCTCAACTCCACTGCCAATGCCGACTTGTTAGTCTATATAACCTTTGAGGTGTTATCCTTTTCTCTTGACCAGATTTAGTGGGGTACATCCAAACCTCAATTTGTAGTTTTAATTCACTGTTTATAACTGGATATTATACTTTATTCCAACTACTAAACACTTGTTCACTTTCCAATTTTAGATCAAGGAAACAAAAGATCAATTTTGACTTTAATTAATATACAGCTAAGACTGTATTGTTTAAAGTAGAATTTATATCTTGATGTTTGGTTTTGGCCGGTGAAGTTTTAGTAGTTTTTAAATTGAGTTGATTTTGTTTTGAAAAAATGATAACTTTGAGTTTTTTTTAAAAGTTTAAATTGAGATATTGTGGTCTCAAGTGACACTAGGCTTAAATGGGGTAAATAAGCCTACTCAAACTTTTCAGATTTTTGCTCCAAAGATTGTTTAAGTCTCAGAGAACAGGCAGCTACAGAGCTTGCTGTTATAGAGAGGTTACTGTTGGGCAATTACCTTAAAACTTATGAAAAACAGAGTTTGAAATGCACATCGGAAATACTTTAAAAACGAATGTGTTTTCTGAAAAGATCTTTGTACAATATGCAATGACAGATAAATGATTAGGTCAAAGCAGTAGGCAGACAACAATATATATCAGGCAGTAGGCTAAGAACAGAAAAACAAGCACAACGATATATAGAGGTTCGAGGGTGGGATAATTTTTCTACGTCCTCTCTACTCATTCTCAAGGAGGAACTTTGTTAAGTATGGTTTGATTTACAAAGACTCGACCTCTACAAACATTTAAAAAGAGTTGTCAGCTAGCTTTTTTCCCACACAGGGTAGTTGCACAGTGACCAAACTAACTGCCCACATAGATCACTTATTCTTTCTGCAAAGAACGAATACACTTGATCAGGAACAACCTCCGATCAAGTGACTTCTACAGTCTAATAAAAGATAGAAAAAAATCTTCAACAAAGGAGCATCAAGCTTCAGAGCAGGTAGCTTCTGAAACAGAGTGCTTGCTGCAAATAGACTGGACTTGAAACTTTTAAGGATAAAAAGATTAATGCGATTGAGAGCTTTTGAATGCTTGATTGCGAGAGTTTCAGATGAGTTTCTAGTCCAAGTCTTCTCCTATTTATAGGCGTGAGAAATCTGCCCGATGAAGTGAGCATCCTCCTCTGCAGCGAGATTTGTGGTGCGGTGTCCTTGAGTGATTGGTTCGTACGTGATTCTGTTGCAATCATATACCACTGTTACTGCGACCGCCATCTCAGTCTGCATTTTGTCCTCTTGCCCTTTTGATTCCTCCAGCTGGCGTCTTCTGATTGGGTCGTACGTGAATATTCCTAACAGCAACTCAAACTACTCAATCCGAGGTAACTGCTTCCTGAAGTCAGTTACTGCTGTTTTTTGTCTTTATTTGACTAGATTCCTGATCTGCAGCTTCCTTCTGAAGGTTGCTGCATCATTCCATACTTAGCCAATTTTGTGATTTGTTCAGCAGTGTCCTTCGGAGTATCCTTCCAGTATCCTGCTGCAGTGACCTATACTTAGTCAATTTTGGTCTTTTAAGGCAGTAAGGTCTTCATCCTATCTTCAAGCTTTGATCTTCAATCTTCAAGCTCTATGGGCCTAATCTAAGCGTTTACAAATTAAACTAAACACAAAGAATCTTTGGCCCTATCTATTACATGTTTTGTCCTCATCAAAATCTATACAAAGTTCCTTACAAATATCTCTAAATTATTAGGATGATGTTTTAGATAGGCTAATTCTCAACTAGTCTTAGATGGATTGACATTTATGATTGGTTGATCAAATTTGAAAATTGATTAAATATTAAAAAAAAATTAGCTACTTTGAATGTTCAACTGATACTAGCTTAATCACCTGGTTTTATGAGGTAGCAAATTTATTAGGCAGTTGATAAATGTAATTAAGAGTACGTTTCAAATGTTTTCAAAGACAACTGGTCCTACTCAATTCAGTTTTCAAAAGCAGATGAATATTCATTCTTGTATATATAAACCAACTTGAAAAGGTATGTTAGATATCCCTCCAAGATATATAGCTCTATCTTGAGTTTAATAATAGGTTCATGTGAATTGAGAAAAACTAGAACCATGTGTTTCCACTTTTTGAAAGACACAGAACTTAGTCCTAACTTTTAATTTTAGATGAATTATGACCCTTTTAAAAAAATTGTAATGTATATCTATTTATTTTACAGCTAATAATTAACTGTTAGCTTAGAATAAGTTTGAATATTATACACTTGGAGCAACACTTGTGTTCCCCGGGGCACGATGCCTCCAAACTTGATCATCATATGGTGTTACATATATACTCTACAGGTATCATGTGTACCACATGTATATTCTTATATACACGTGATACTTGTAGAGTATATATGTAACACCAAGAAACATAACACCATAAGAGTACGTATATATATAATACCTGAAGAACATATGTATAACACCTAAATCCGTGTTCCAGGTTACATAAATTTTTGTCTTACAATAATAATATTCAACATACTACTACCTCCGTCCCCACTTATTTTGCCTACTTTAACCGGCACGAATCCTAAGAAAAAACTGTTTGACTTTGATGTGATGTGTTATTTTAATATTTTTTAGTGGCAATTTTGTAATTAATGTGTGCTTTTTGAGTGCAAAAGTTGTAAAATGAAAGCAATGAAGGGGTAAGGTAGTAAATTTTTTTTTACCATTTTTGGGCTGACAAAATAAGTTGGGACAAGCAAAAGTGGAAAATAGACAAAATAAAGTGGGACGGAGGGAGTATTTAACTTGATGTTCACAACTACTTTCATCAGCCCACCGTGCAAGTCTGCATCAACTAATCAAATCAAGATTATCTTATATTTAGAAAAGATATTTGAAATTTATAAAAAAAAAAAAGCCATTCAAAATTCTCTAAATTTGTTCTTAAAGTCATATTTGGGCAAAGCATAATGATTGTTATTATTTGCAAGTTGGGGGGGGGGGGGGGGGGGGGGGGGGGGGAAATTAAAGAAAATGTAAGGTGTAAATTATAGCATAGATAGTAATGGATGTGAAATGTTTGCTTCCTAACAGTGTATGCCAACCCTAGCTCTATCATAGCTAGCATCTCATCCTACTTCAAATCAAGCTACACGAAAAGTAAAACTTATGAATTAATTAAGTTTTTGCAATAATCTTTTAAACTTTTCAATAAGTTAATTTTTTTAATTTTTGGTGGAATTATATTTGCATTGATGTTTTCATCCCTGGACCATGTTATGGCATTTGATCTTCAACCAAGGGTGAAAGTACACTATAGTTATAAGTAAAAAGTATATTGATATTAGTTTGATAGAAATTAGTATGAAAATTGTTGAAACCATTAGTAAATTACTTTGGAAATTTAACATGAGATTTAGAAATACTATACCTTTTAAAAAAAAATTAATTATAACTTGAAATTTCATTATATGATATATAATATATTATGTAAACAAATTGTGGTGATAAAATAAAAGTTCAAAATGACTTGAAATTAGATCACTATTACTACCAAAATGATTTCCTATATAATTAAGAGTAAGTTTTGTATGAAACCGTCTCACAGATCATTTTATGTGACACGGGTCAACCCACAACTCAAACTTCACAATTTATATATAAATTTGTGGAAATTGGTTTGGTTAGTGGATAAAAAGAATCCGTCTCACGAAAAATATTTGTGACCGTGAGATCACCCATGTAAGTTTTTGTGTAAGTTTTTTTTTTTATAATTAAAGCCAATATATATATATATATATAATATACACACCAATATTTCTTTAATACATTCATCCCTTTTTTTATTTAATTTGAATGGAAATTCATTCTATATTTTATATTTATCTCTATTTAAATTCAAGAAGAAAAATACTTTACCACGACCTTTCAATTTCTAGTAAGTCTCCTATGAATCAGGTGTATGGATCTCACCCGGGTCGGGTTCAGGTCAGGAGCCCGCTTTTCTCTTCTTTTTTTTCACGCATGATTTTTGAAATTTTGCATCTACCAATAGATTATGTTAGACCTACCTTGACGTTATGTTAGACATACCTTTACACTATGTTAAACCTACCTATCTACCCAGATTTCATACATTTTCTTTTTTTGTGCTTGGTTTTTGAATTTTGGCACCTACCACTACGTTATGTTAGACCTACATTTACATTATGTTAGACCTACATTTATGTTATGTTAAGCCTACAATTCTGCCAAATTTCATACTTCAATTTTTTTTTAAAAACCCTAAATTGCCCAAATGTACCATTACATTGTATTGTACATACTTTTATGTATAGTTAGACTTATCTTTGTGTTATGTTAGACCTACTTAAATAAGATAGGTCTAACTAGGGGTGTTAAACGGGCTAGCCCTAGAGCTTTCGGGCTAGCCCTATCGGGCTTCGGGCTAAACAGTTCGGGCTAAAAAGACCCGATTTTAAATGGGCTTCAATATTATGAACCTAATCCTAACCCTGTCGGGCTTCGGGCTAAACGGTTCACAATCGGGTTGTAAGTTAAAAGTTCCAAAATTATCTATTTAATCCCAATGTTTCAGTTAAAATGCATATCATAAGAAATTAGACATACAATTGTATAAAACTAAATGATTTATTATTAAAAAAAAATGTACTCCAAAAACTATATTTTGTACTAAACAACTATTAGTTTATACACATCAAAATATTGGTCATGAGTTTCATAGCATAACACCCACATCTTCATCAATATTAGATCCTTCAAAGTAGAAAGTGTCATTACCCAAATTTTCTTCATCTAAAATTTATAAAATAATTAAAGTTAGTAATCATAAGAAACTTATAAATCCTAAGTGGTGTATTTTAAATATTTAACCTAAATTTTCAAAAAGTAAATTAAAATAAATAACATAGCCCGCGGGCCAACCCTGTTTGCCCACGAGCTAAACGGTCCGGGCCAAAAAGGCCCGATTTTAAACAGGCTCCTAATATTTGAACCCAACCCTCTTTTTTTTGGGGTTCAAATGAGCTGATCCGTCGGGCCGTGGCCCTTTAACATTCATAGGTCTAACTATACATAAAGGTAGGTCTATTTGAGCGAACTTGGGTGAGCTTCAGCGCGAGTTCTAGACGCGTGCAAGCGCGTGAACGTGCGTGGGGCGAGTACACGCGTGGGTCGGGTCAGGTGCATGGATCCTAGACCCATGCACCTGATGCATAAAAGTTTTTGCCTTCAATTTCAGGGTTTTATATACGAATCGAGCATGTCTCAAGGAAAGATCAATGTTTTCATTGTTCATTGCAACTATCTTATATTTGATTTACAAAAAAAATAAAGTCTCTCCCTCTTCCCCATCCCCCAATAAAAAAAACTTATATATACTAGTTGTATGAATCTACAGTCCATGCAAACTGATTTGATCTGTCCAAAAACTCACTCACATGTCTATACATGCCCCTAAATGTTTGGATGGGTGAGTCCAAATCCACTTAAATTCGTTCCTAGTTGTTGCACGTTTATATTATGTTAGTTGTATTTTTATATCTTGTAAGTCATACTTTTAGGATTTGTAGTGGTACATTAATATATTTTTAGACTACCACACCTTTTTATACATTTTAATTATGTTAATCGACATACATTAATTAATTATATTAGTTGTATACTACATAAAGATATTAAATATATATATATATATAAAGGTTCACATGTATAAATTATATCGATCGAAATTAAAACTTTTTCTTAATGATGTTAAAGTTTTATATAAATGTATATGACATTTGTACATAAAGCTTAAAGGTATGATTAATATAATATAAAAATATGATTAATATAACGTAAATGTATGGCTAGTATAAATGTATAATATAAAGGTCAACGAATGTTTATAAAAGTTAAAGTGATAAGTAAAAGTATGACCAATATAATATAAAAATATAATTAATATGCCAACATAACATAAATGTTAAAACAGAAAATATAGACATCCTAATCAACCCAAACCAGAAAAGGTGAATTACATATTCACCTGTTGTATATGAGACATACTCATATAATATTCAACAAAAGTACAAAATGTATATATCAATTTGATATTCCAGTTTGGTATAATTAGGAAGCCAATTGTCACGCATTATTTCATATATAATATATTAAAAGAAAAGAAGTGTTAAATGAGAGTATGAGATGCACACAGTTGTAAAGATAGGGACTTAAATGAAATGTATACGTACATGGTCACCTCCTATATGCTTATATTCAATCTTTTTGAGTAACACTTGTATGCCCCAAGAGCACGGTACCCCCAAATTAATCATCATATAATGTTAAATATATATTCTATAAGTATCATGTATATACTTTTCAGATATCACGTGTATACTCTTATATACATATGATATCTGTAGAGTATATTTATAACATCAAGAAATATAACACCTATATAGTATATATATAACACCTGAAGAGCATGTATATAACACCTTAAGAGCATATATATAACACCTAGATTCGTGCCCTTATGTGCTCCAGAGGTATATAAGTTTTTGTCTTTTTTATTTAACACATATATATCATTAATATATATATAATCTTATATATATAAACATTTATATATATATATATATATATATATATATATATATATATATACACACACATAATAATACAACAATATCTTCATGCATTTACATGCGCAGTGACGGAACCAGTGAAGCAATCCCCCTCAAGTTTTCAATTTATTTTTAGTGTATATATTGTATATATTTAAATATAATTTGTCTCATTAAATAAATAATATTATATTCATTATCAACTCAGTTGACTCCCTACAAGTTTAGTATTCCATTTTGAATAACTACTAATATATTTTTGTTGGTTAAATATATCAACTCCAATTTTTCCTTTAAAGAGTTGGAATGATAATTTCTCCCTCTCAAACTTATTAACAATCTACATTCGAATCTTATGTCGAAATTCCAATTTGAGTAGATCGAGTGTGGGACTATCTCACATATTTATTAATATATGAATATATCGAGTTAATATTGGTCAACCACCTAACACAACATATTTTAATCAACTGATTTGATAAGTAATTTTATATGCATGTCATGAAACCTTTCAAAGTGTTATATGAAACATATAAAGGTATTACATCATACACACAAAGTATTATGTTATGAGAATAAAAGTATATGTCACATTAATAATGGATTTGAAGATATTTGGACCATGCAAATGTATTATCCTATACGCATGCATAAAAATTAATATAATTTCCTGACTATATATATAGTATTACATTTTCAAAACTATTACATAATACACACAAAAATATGACATAATTATAATAAAATATACTTTTAACAAATTCCAATTTCCCAAACTAATCATGTATTTAGAATCTTGGGACCAAAGATAGAAGCACAAAAATTCTACATGACACAAAAATATTACCCAATGCACAACAATACTACATATTATTACTTGACGAATTATAATTTCTCAAAAATATTATTTGATTCATATAAAATATTAAATGATACATAAAAAGTGATATTTAATAAACACAAATATATCGCATAAATCTGTATCAATGAATTGAGTGAAAGTTTACCAAATCAACCCAACATATCTTACAAAATTAAACCTTCCAATTTTGTCCATAAGTATTGATCTTAACATACTATATTCAAATAAAATATGTGGTCTAAATGAAGTATGGACAAGAACAACTGTGAAAATATTGATTGGTAAATTAATTATTAATTAACTAATAATGCAGGTGTGTGACAATTAATCTATAGGTAGGACGGTTGATAAGTTTAGGTGAAGACAAAATATGGATGCAAGTTGGAGACTCCACGTCCCACCACTTGATGAAATCATGTTTTTCCAATCTTTATTTTTATTTTATGAAATCTATAATATATAAACTAACTAATTGATGTGATCATATGTGACCATAAATACTAATTAAGTGTTGAGCTTTAATTTTTATTGGAAAATATTTGATTTGTTGAATTTACATTTGAATTTGTCACCCCCCAATTTTTTGAAAGTAAATGATAACACAATTTTTTACCATAAGAAAAGGGATGTGAGCCCATAAAACATAAATACTCATTTTAAAAAAAATTATATAAATTATTTTCAAAATCATTTAGCAAAACGTTTAATCATAGATTTAATAAAACATTTAGTGGAAGCAACTCAAATGAATATTTTTTTCCAAATAAAGTTACCATTAAAAATAAAGTAACATTTCTCAAAATTTACCACAATATTTGAATAGTAAAGCGAAAAGGTTAACAATTCAAAAGCATTTAAAAGAATTCAATAAACTACTTGTTCACAATCACCATAATTTATATTCCACTTGTCATTAATAATTAAATCAATTCCCACTAGCATCCACTGTACCACCTCATCCTACTCCTCATCTGTAAAAGAATGTAATAATATGGGGTGAGCTATACTAGCTCAGTGGGGACATGTTTGTCTAAATTAAAGGCAACATGCAAAGCAAGACAAATAACACAACATGTATAAAAACATTTTCCTCGTCTTGGGATTGGCCAATCAATAGCACGGCGGGCAAACCCGAAGGCCTACTTATGACCCATGGACCTTTGACGGCCCCTGGCTAATTCTGAGCACGGCGGGCAAACCCGAAGGTCTATGAAGACCATGGACTTTTGACGGCCCCTGGCTAGTTCTCATGCATAGATCATAAATCATAGCAAGCATTTTCATAAATAACTTTCTTCAGACACATTGCATCAATTCATCAATCATCTCACATAAAGTATTTAATAAAGACAAACAGGTAAAAGAAATCCCCACCTTAATAGTTGAAAAACCTTGAATGCGTCAATACATGGATGCAAGACCGTATATCAGAATTCTCATCTCTTCATCTTCTATTTCCATAACATTATGTGTCTCGAAGTCCTCATTATCTAATATATAAATTTAGTAAATGGATCAATACTATTATCTTCCTTACCTTTAATTATTAAAATAATTAAATGATCGAAATGAAAGAGATTAATTTTAAGATCGAACATAAGACTTTTGGAGAGAAAATTATTTGACATGATTTGAATGTAAAAGTTTATTCTATAAATCATTGAAGAAAATACAATAATGTAATGGACTTGAAGAATTCAAAACATCAAGTTTAAAAGGGGACATTTTAGGAAAACCTTTAACTAGACATGTTAAATTTACTTACATAATATTACTTGAAATATTTATTTCTCAACAAATATAAGACCAAATGATCATTAATTTTAAATGTAAATAATAAGGAGTGAAATAAGTATGACATATAAATTAATTTCATAAAATCCCAAGTTGTATAACTATAGGTTTCCCCTTTTGAAACTGCAAATTGCATAAATAGTCAAATCTGCATAGCTGTAGAAGAAAATCAAATATCTTGAGAAATATAAATATTTTTATTTTGAAACTTTTCCAGAATATAGATGACTTGTAAATATACAACATTTTAAAAAATCAGATCATTTGAAGACCATTAGCTATATGAATTAAATCCTTATAGCAGAATCAATGTAAATCGTTGGTCTTTAAAGATGGATAGATAATAAACTTTTAAATGAAATACAATTTTGATTGAATTAAAAATTTTATTGTAGATGAAAACACACATAGAATTGTCTCTTTGTTATGGCTGAAACGGGATATGAAAGAAGATGATTTTCATAGAATTTGGTTGCTGGAAAATCATGATTTTCATAGATGAATATCAAAGGGTTTTGGAAGAGCCGGTGAATCTATGATTTCTATTCCTCAAAAGAACGTAGAATTTGAGTTTGATTAAGTTTAGGAAACTTATATAAGTATTCTATTTTGTAATGGGCCTCAACAACTTAATGGACTTATATCAACATAAAAAAATATTATATCATAAGATTCAAATTAATTTATAATGTGCTCTCTTATTAATATTATATTTTAATTATTTATTAATTTTATATCTTAAAATTTGGGGATATTACAGAATTGGTAACTAATAACTAATATTGCTATCTTGTGGCCCTTGATAGAAAACATATTGTTTAAAAGAGAAAATGATTTGTAATTAATGATGACAATTATTACATTAGATGTATAATCATCGTCATTAAAACACATTGTTGAAATTTTAGGTGATGTCCTTGTCTCCTCATCACAACAATGTCTAAAAGTTGAACGAAAGATAATACTTATGGGAGATAACTAATTCATGTGCAATTATATTATATGTGTGTCAATATTATAAGAAAAATATATATGAACACCCCAATATATAGTGAATAAGAAAGTAATTTATATATATACTACTATCATTAGCTTATACGTATATTAATGTTTTCATAACTAAATCGATATATATATATATATATATATATATATATCCAAATTCTTCACACCTTCGATCAGAGAGGTTCAACTAGTCGAACTCGTGGTTAAAGCAAATTTGACTCTATATCTTTTTTCCATATGATTTAGAATAAATATAAATATATATGGATTTGATGATGTAAAACTAATTTGAAAATAAATTAAGAAATTATAGAATTTTATTGGAGAGAATAGATGCGTGTATTTGTTCCTTGACACTTTTCTCAAACTTTTGAGTTAATAAGATACATATGTTGAGTTATATATATATATATATATATATATATAATATAAAAACATGTTCGAAATGATAAAATACATATCTTAATTTCTTCATATAAAAAAATGGAATGGTTTTCTGATTTTCTATCCAATTTCAAGTTCTATTAGGTCTAGATTCAACTCCAATTCTAATTATTCATGTTCATCTGGACTGAATCAATTTTCGGTTCCTGTTAGAACTATCGGTCCGATCCATACAATTTTGAAGACACTAAGGCTATGTTTGGAAGGGAATTTCGATGGTAGAATTTTGGACTTCAAAATCCTAAACTATGCCTGTTTTCAAATTCAAATTTGGATTACAAAATCCAGACATAATCATTGCTACATATACTTAATCATTCAATCATTAATAAATACACATTTTTGCAATAAAATATCACATCAATTTAACTTTTTACAATGAAATATTTTATACCAACCCACATTTTCAAGCATTAATTTGGCATCTACAAAATAATCATACCTTACTAAATTTTCAAACAAACATTTATTTTCACTATTTACATTTACTAAAAAATCCTAGATTTAATGTCAGGATTTCCCCAAACCCACTAAAATCTTTTCCAAACATACCATAATATAATTTCATATATATATATATATATATATATATATATCCCATGTTTTAACAATACAATCTCATATATATGTTAATACAAATACATAATACATGATAACAAAAAAAGTAATACCAAAAACAAAACAAAAAAAGTTAGGTCATCAAATCTTTATAGGCCATTGTTAATAGACTTTTTAGCCTACACTCCAACTTAAACAAATATCAAACTCATCTGCATAATGCAGTCAAACAACAAAATCCATGAAATGAAAGTTCCATATTTATCAGTTTATAACCTAAAAGTCCAAACTTCCAAATTCCAGCTTCCTATATGGAAATAAAACCTATTCAGATGATGAGGAAAATTAATGAAATCCAAAAGTAGATTAATTTGGTAAAAAGTTAATAACACTTCACTAATAACAACAAATAGAAATTACAAAATGTGTGTGGGGGTTAGCAATCATGGTTTCATCTTTCTTGCAATTTATGCAAGATTGCAGCACTAATTAAACCATATTCTAATTAGATATTCAATTTTAAGGAAATCTTACATCAACTCATTGTTTACACATGATATATAAAAGAACAACATTACACGTGTCACTCAAAACATAAAAATAATAATTATATTCATTGTATTATATTAAATAATTTTATTTTCACCTCAATAATTTATTGTTATTTGAAAACCATATCAATCTAATTATTAGATGAAATGTGTTGTTATATTATTTTATATAGAAAAAAGAAAGTATTTATGTCATATTTCCATGTATGCAAAGATAATAAATATATAGTAGGTTTTCTATGTAAAATAGTAGGCTTTCAATATAAGATTTTTAAAAACAAAAATTAGATAAATTTTGAGAAAATATACAAAGAAAAATATAGACTAAATATATGATGAAAATGTTTTTGAGAAAAATTAAAGTTATATTTCTCTAAAAATCAGCAATAAATATTCAGCTTATAACAATAGTATTACTATAATTATATTATTATCACAGTTACAATATTGAATCTAAAATTTTAAACAACGAATAAAATTTTAAAAATATTTAATACGTATAAAATATTATTAATTTATTCACACATATATACTAGAATTAAATTGATTATTTCAATAGTTAAATAATATATTAATCGAGATTATTACGTTATATTTTTATTAGCTTAGATGATAGATATCACACAAAATCATAAATATTATTTAAATATGGTATGATATTTTAAAAAAATTGTTAATTCAACCAGTGTTATATATACACGATGATTATGCTAGTTCTATTATTAAAATTGTGTCATATTATTCTATTGTGGTTGTCCTAAGAAGCTTATATAGGCTGCAACCTATGATATCAATGCATCAAAATTGTTCATTCGTGTGGGAAATTATAGCCTGATCATCAACATGCATGAAACAAGTAACGTCTCAACGATGATTTTTTGTAATTTGTTTAAATTTCTATAGATATATAGTATCCAACAATTTCTAATATATGCATTTTAATTTGAATATTTGTTTAAACAAGAGTTCTAATTATGATCTGCGAATTAGTTGTAGCATTAAAATTCAAAGAAGTATCAAACATGCATGAACAATGTATTGTATGATCTTGAATATTATTTGTTAACACTAACATTATGTCATTTTCAAATTATTGTTTGATATAACTTTCAACACCATGAATTTGACAAACTACAAATAAATAACAACAACCAAAAACAACACATTCCCACAATATTACTAGAGAAAAAGTTTATATGATGATGACAATACTAAGGAATTAATGAAGTTTGAAGAAGAAAGTAGGTGAGATATCATATATGCAAGATGTGGGTGAATTTTGGATTGTGTTGAACACAAACAAGTGGTACAATTGGCAATAAAAGTGGGACTATTTGGAGCACTATTGGTGGAGGTAAACGATTGCCTCATTTCTATCCATTAGAAGATCATAAAATAAAAGAAGAGAGAAAAATCGGTGATGAAGTACTCTATCAATTTTTCAAATGTGAAATTGGCAACTAAAATATTTTTACTTAATTTATAAGTTTGTTGGTAAGAGAAAATCCTTTTTTTTTTTGTGTGTGAGAAGCTCTTCTGTGAATTAAGTGCATGGATCTAAGATTCATGCATTCGGGTCGAATTCGGTCCGCATTTTTTTTAATATTATTTTCACTCTTAATTTTTTAATTTTGGTCATGACATTTATATTATGTTAGACATATCTTTATGTTATGTTAGATATATTTTTATGTCCAAATTTCATACTTTTAACTTCAAAAAAAAAAAAAAACCCCAACTTCGACACATTTTATACATGTACATTTACGTAGTATTAGTCATGCATTTATGTTATATTTGACATACATTTATGTTATATATAAAGATATAACTAACATAGCTAAAATGTATGACAAATATAACTAATGTCTAACATAACATTAGGGTATGTTTAACATAGCATAAAGATATGTCGTCCTGGAGTGAATTTGGTGCGTTTGAGCGCGGATACCCAGACTCGTGGGGCCGTGTGAAATGCGCATGGAAGCGCGTTTTTAGACATGTGGACCGGGTCAACCCATGTGCATAGATTCTAAATCTGTGTGTCTGATTCAAAAATATTTGTCCTTTTTTTTTCTTTACAAGACACTACCACATCCAACTAAATTATAGATTTAAACCATCTCCAATAATTTTTTATGCAGATTTTACACTATGTTTGTGTACAAACAGTGATTAATTATTAGCAATATGCACTATTCTTTTACACTTGAAATTAATATTACATTTTATTTTTTTTTATTAAATTTTTTTGTCATATATTTACTACTTTTAATTATTATATTTTATTAATCAATTTTTTATTATTTTATAATTATTATAAAAAATTATATATGTTTCAATCATATAAAATATAATTATTTAAAATAAAATATTTTATTATTTAACATATTGATTACATATAATTTTAATAATTTAAATTTGAACTTTTGATAAGTTCATTATGATATACACAAATGTATAACATTTAAAAACACTCAAAGTATAAAGAAAAAGCAAAATTAAATTGTTTAAATTTGGGTTCACTTGAGTTTTTTTTATTGATTCGTATTAGTTTTGCCTATAATTAGAAATTTAAATACTGGAGTTAAAACACATATTTTTTTAGTAAAATTATACTTTAACAACTTACAAATATGGAATTAAATGACAATAAATAAAATTTAAAATTAGATTTAAATAGAAAAACTGAAATTATTTACAGAAAAGCTATTGAGGTAACGATTAAATTCCAACTATAACAATCTAAAAAGTTGTGCAACGTACTAAAGAAATGCTAGTTCTTTTTTAAATATTGACAAAATATTTTATGCAATTGGTGCATGAATCTAGAATCCATGCAATTGGGTTAGTCCACTCCACACGTCTCTCATGCGTATTTTCACGCGCCCCAACGCGCTCTCACGCGTCTGGTGAGTACGCTCAAATCCACTAAAATTCGCTCCAAGTAGTCATATCTTCATGTTATGTTAGTGTTACCTAATACTAGGTAACACTAACATAACATGAAGGTCGGTCTGACATAACATGAAGGTATGATTAACATTGCCTTCATGTTATATTAGTGTTACCTTCGTGTTATTTTAGTTAAATGATTTTAATTTAAGGGTATGAAATTTTGAAATGAAGTCACGTTAACATAATATGAAGGTAACACTAACATAATATGAAGGTCACGATAAAAACACGCGAAAAAGTAAAGAGGTGTTGGTTGGGCTGGCCCGTTCCAATCCGAGCGCGGTCCGAGTAGTGCACAAGAAAGTTACTCTTAAATAGTATTTCGTGTAATTAGTTAATTGTTGACATTACGATGTAAGGACTTTCATAAGTTTATCTAGATGGAAAAACTGAAAATCAATAGAACATGAAGTTACTAAAGTATTAATGCATTGTTATAGTTTCAATATTTGTAACTTTTGTGATCCATCAATTTAGAGAGAGAGAGAGAGGGAGAGATGAAGTGGCGATATTTGTTAGTGCAACTGGTGAGGGCCCCACAGAGGTGGTGTATGTCCCTTTGGAGTACAGGATGAGTACCACTTGTCCACGCCAATATAATCCAATGGGTTTATACCCCAAAATAACCTATTTGTTAAAATATAGATCAAAAATAACCCCAATTATTTCAAAAGAACAAATCTAACCAATTTGTTATAATTTATACTAAAAATAGTCATTACATAGTCAACCAATCATTGCCAAATACTATTTCTAATCCAAAATTGCTATTTCCAAACTTTTTTATATAATCAATATTTTTTTCACTTCATATATCAAAGATCCGTATCCGAAAACGGTATATAGGCTGGAAACCTTACTAGTCGTACGCTTGATCTGTTTACAGGTCAAGACAGACTTGATAGGTGTAACAACGCCACGTATCGCCTCGGTAAAGATCCATGAAAATGGTATCAGAGCCTGGTTTTATTAAGAACTAGAATTATATTTATTATTATTTATCTGTAATTAACAATTGGTGAGGAGAATCATTCAAGAAAAGAATGGATCTGGACAATTGTCCAAGATGTATAACTTACAGGAAATATCATCAAATTTTGACGACAAATGCTAGTGAGCATTTACACAAGATACATATTGGAACGCCCAATACGCTCAAGGACAAATCACAGGCGTCAACGCAGAATTGTTGAGACGATGCAACAAACGAGCAGAGTATTATATGGATCTCCTAAGAGTGAACCATATGATACATGAGGATATAACCTTTCATCAGACGAATAACCATCGGTTCTATAACTTCTGATGGAAAGCCCTAAGTGGGAGGAGATTCTTCCAGATACCTCTAAGATCTCTGAAGATTTTAGGGAAATCCAGAAAACGGTGCAAAGTTATGGCAACCGCCATAATCACCTACCGACACAAGTTCATCAGATCCAAAGCCAGATGGAGACGATGATAAGAAAGCAACAGGAGACTCTTGAAATTATTCATGATATTCAAAAAAGAGTCAAGAATCTGGAAAACCGATCAAGTTCATCTGGAGAAAGAAGACGTATTAATTTCGGAACAGTTCCCTATTTACATCTTGATGGGAAACCAACCGAAGTTGTACGACCAATGACCGATGATGAGAAACTTTTGGCCATCATCAAAGGAAAATCTATTACAAACAAGTAATGGATTTTGAGAGGATAAATCTACAGGATTTACATGACCTAACCGAATCCTTCGCAGGATTAGGGATTGTAGATCTAAAGATGAACGCAGGAGATGAATCTGCCTTGGTTACGCGTAATCAACAGCAGAGACCACCAGTTAATCCCAATGTAGCAGAAAGTTCCAGATCACATTATGTGGACGAACAAATGCCACACAGAGGGGATTTCACCACAGGAGGAGATCCTATTGGAGTTATAGGAACCCGACCACGTTCCAAAAGGCCGAATTTTATAAACACGCCTTATGGAAAGTCACAGCTAGACCCGATACATCCGTATGGGTTGATGCTAAATCTGGATATCCCAGATTTCAAGAATCGTGAAATCCTTATCGATGATTGGACATCGGCTATGAGGATTGCTATGAAGGAAGGATTCATCTTATTACTTGAGATGAGTTTGGAAGGATCAGTAAAGATCGCATGGGATATGACAGCACCAGAAATGAAGAACAATGTTACAGTTGGTGAGTCATTAAAAACGATTGTTGATAATATGGCTAAATTATTCAAAGTCCATTTTATCGGCATAGGCTACTTTGAGGGAATAGAGGAAGAAAAAAGAAAAACATATAAACAAGCCCTCTACAGTCTCGAGTTGCATGATATTTGTCATATTGACGAATACATCAAGTTATTCACTGAATACCGATGGAAGTCCAAGGTGGAAGACCGAGAAGCTTCGTAATTATTCTTTGCGAAGATACCAAGTCCTTGGAGAGAAATGCTGATCAGGGAATACAAGCAGGCAGATGACCTGGATACAGTAGCTAGAAGGATGTCTTTCCTAAAAGCTAAGTTATCCGAATGGTGTCATCAAGCGACACTCTATAAGAACTACAAGAGATTAAGAGGAATCAATAAAATGGTTATCTTATGTTGCGAAGAGAATGACATTCCAACAGTGGTTGGAGGTCAACCACGGAGGCATAAGAGGCAGAAACAACGAAGTCATCCATACCACCGTGGAAACAACATCAGGAGAGGCAATCGTCGATCTTCATGGAGACCAAGAAGAGTTTGGTCAAAGCAAAAGGCCCAAAGTTACAAATCTGGGCAAAGACCGACGCCAAATAGGAGAAGGGCTTTTACAAGCTCTGATCAAGGAAGTTCCAGCAGAACCCCAGGAAGGAAAACTTTCAGATGAGCTCACACCAGAGCTAATGAAAGTTTTAAAGATTGTAATTGCTGGACATGCGGAGTAAGAAGGCATATATCAACATATTGCCCAGAGAACCAGAAATGAGGAATTAGACAGTTCGAGGCAACACCCGAACTTGAAGAAGCTGTCTATTATCAAGATCTCATACAGGTGTATCAATTTGAGGACATACCCTCAGAAGAAAGCATCTACGAAGAAGAGATATATTCTGAAGATGGAAGTGAATCCAGCTTAGAATCAGAGTGAAGAAGAAATTCTTCAATCAACAGTGAGAGAGGATATGACAGGATATCTCTCCCACACTACGGTGTCTCATAAGACTTTAATGAGGATTATGAAAGAAGATCCAAAACTCCAGATTTATGATGGTTTCACCATTGGAGCTATGGAAAAGGCGTTGGATAAAATTGGTTTTCACAGGAAACACCAAATTATCCACAGAGTGACTACTGGAGAGTTTGCGATACCAATGGAACTCACTGGTAATCTGATCGAGATGCAATTCATCCCATACCGAGAGATACAGGAGATCAAAAGCAGAGTCAAGAGAGAAGTTGCAAATATACTCTCATGGATTCACATCGGAGTCATAAGAGTTGTTATAAAAGCAACCTTCAAAGAAGGAGTTGATTCGCCGCTCAACCTTGCTATATGTGACAAGCGAATCTCAAATCTCAAGGATTCATACCTTGGGGCTATTACAGGAAATTTGTGTGCGGGAAAATTGGCATTCAATGTCTATCCAAGGATTGCATACAATCTGGGAGATCGAGATTTCAACCGAGTCTTAACCCTTCATCAAGATTTCAAACGAAACGATTTGATGAAAGAAGGGAACAGACCCTACTCGATCACATACACGATTTCCTACGCTCTTTCGAATACACATCACTCAGATGTATTCTTGAGAAAGGAATTCATCGAAGTCCCAAGAATCTTTGAGGATTTTGCCAGGGTGGTTCTACCAGAACTCATAGAATCTCCAACCATAAAGGAGATCGACATGAGGATCCAAGATCAACCCGTCTTCAACAAGAGCGAAAGTCTCAGAATTGAGCCTAGGTGGATGTCTTTCCAACAAAACAAGTTAATGAGCAGTAGCCGTTGGGAAGAAAAGAGAACGAGTACAATTCAGTAAATCCCAGATGTTTTCAAAACACAAAGAGAGCTGAAGTGCCCGGAAGGATGGAGAGGAGTTGAAGTAATATTTGACATTACTCAAGGGAAAAATACACTCCCATGTAATGCTCTATATTACCTCCAACAACCAATAGTCGGAGAATTTCAAGGAACCCTAAAGATGGGTGCAATGGAATTGACTATCAAAGGAGTTGCAGGAAGAATCTCAGATCAGTTGATACTGGGGATCGAGTTTCTTGAGGATCACAAACCTTGGGAAAGATTACAGGATGGAATGGAGTTCACAGTGGCCAATAAAAGATACAGAATAAGATGACCACTAGTCCATTCTCCATATACATCTCTATCGGAATGATATATGAGGAATACAAGGCCGAGTATTTTGCCGCCTATATTGATTCAGGCGCCGGGATATGTACTGCAAAGCAAGAGGTTTTCCCTAAAGAAATCAGAGAAGATCTACCAGCTATCGCAGGAAGAGATTTCTCTAAAAGAATTCTCATCCTTAACCGAGGAATCAAGCAAGCGGAAATTATGATCGGAGGTGCAGGAGGTACCCCATGGTACAAAGTTAAAATGCCACCAATCTATTTCCATGATACAGGCGCAGATGTACTGCTAGGTAACAATTTCCTACAAACATTCAAACGCTTTACACAAGAAAATGAAGCAAGAAGGCTTATTTTCACAACACTATGTGATCATAAGATTATTGTCCAAAGATTGCGAGAGACATTCTACAGAAAAATGTCTATCACTTTTCGCAGCAAGCGTGGTAATGAAGCCAAACTTTGACATCCAAAAATGGCGGATAAAATGAGATTTGGCGATGCCTTATTATCCTACCGGCAGTATGGTCCAAGAAAGATTATGACCAACAAGAGATGGGATAATCACTTGTATTCATTCAGGATACAAGGAGAAGAAGAAGTTCCTCCAATAGTTATTGCTGAAGTAATAAGTTTATTGGAGAATTCATCGAGTGAGATTTCTATTGATGAACAGATTTCACTCGAGGACATCAAGAAGAAGATCCAAAGGAATTACAATGAAGATCCTTTGGCATGGTGGAACAAGAACGAGCTCAAAGCATCCCTAAAGGTTAAATCCGGAAATGAACGAGAGTTCGTAAGATTCAAGCCAATCCTTATGAACCAAGCGGATCGTGAGGACATGCAGAAAATACTTAAGGAACATCTGGATCTTAAGTTGATCTCACCAGGAGTTTCTCCATACAGTAGTCCGGGATTTCTTGTAAGGAATCATGGAGAAATCAAGCGAGGAAAGCCAAGACTTGTTATTAATTACAAAGGAATTAATGATATCTTGGAGTTCGATAGATACTATATCCCGAGTAGAGAACACTTGGTCAACAGCATCAAAGGTGCCAAGGTATTCTCTAAATTCGATTGTAAGTCTGGATTCTACCAGATTATGATGGAGGAAGAAATCAAGAAGTTTACAGCTTTCTCCACACCACAAGGTCATTATATCTGGAACGTGATGCCTATGGGATTGACAAACGCTCCCCAGATATACCAAAGAAAGATGGATAATCTTTTTAAAGATTACTTCAGCTTCATGTCCGTCTACATCGATGACATACTCATCGCATCCAAAAACATGAAAGAACATCTCAAGCATTTGGAAATCTTTTCAGATGTTTGTCATAAGGAAGGATTAGTGCTTTCCGAAAAGAAAGCAGTGATAGCTACAAGACAGATCGAATTCCTTGGAATTGAGATCGACGAATCTGGAATCATCCTACAAAGCCATATTGTGGAAAAGATTCAGGGATTTCCAGATATCCTCAAAGACAAGAAACAGTTTCAAAGTTTTCTCAGAGTTGTTAACTTCGCCGGTATGTTTATTAACAATCTGGCAAACTACAGGAAGGTGTTTAGCCCATTACTAAAGAAAGATGCAATTTTCAAATGGGAAGATGAACACCAAGAAGGAATTAAGCAACTTAAGGAGGTTTGTCAACAACTTCCAAAACTTGCTATACCCCAAGACGAGGATGAACTGGTTCTCTACACAGATGCCAGTGATTATTGGTGGGCAGCAGTCCTTATGAAGGCTACACCAAATGGAGAAATGCCATGCAGATACTGCAGCGGTTTATTCGCAGACAGTGAAGTAAAATGGCACATCAACGAGAAGGAATTCTTTGCAGTCAGGAAGGCATTAGTAAAATGGCACATCAACGAGAAGGAATTCTTTGCAGTCAGGAAGGCATTCAAAAAATGGTCTTTATTCTTACTGGCCAAGAAGTTCATCCTGAAGATTGATAACTCGAGTGTCAAAGCTTTTCTGAAAAATAAAATTGAATCTAAACCAGAAAAAGCTAGGATACTTAGATGGCAGGCTGAATGTCAATATTATGATTACGATATTGTCATTGTGAAATCTCATGAAAATGTTCTTGTAGATTTCCTAACACGAGATGGAAGGACACGTCGTTGACGAGGTCCTCAAACAAGTCAGACATCTCAGGGATAACCTGGAGAGCCTATAACGAGGTTTTGATGCTTTATGCATCAATGCAGAGGTCGCCCAGCGACTTCAACAAGCTGATAAGAGATCCGTCTCTAATCAAATACGAGCATGCCAGTATGCACATGAACATTTGTACACAGTGCTATAGCCAAGGACGAAAATATCGGTTTCGGTTCATGTATCGGTACCTTGAATTTACGGAAATATCGGTTTCGGTTATCGGTTTCGGTGGAAATATCGGTAATTTTAAAAAAATCACGGAAATATTGTGAAAAAATTAGAAAAAATATCTGGTAATTTACATAATGTTATAACTAACATTCATACATAAATTGAAGTTAAGATTTCAAATAAAAAATATAATTACAACAAAATGAGAGATAAACTAATATATAAAGTGATAATATGAGAAATTTTGTACAAAGTATATTTATGAACTAATAATAGCATGAGCTCCTGTGAGGTTCAAATGAATAAGATGACATGCCATCTTGATTTAAACAATATTGATACCAACTCACCATATTAGACCAATTTTGGGTGTAATCATAAACATGCCATTCATATGCTCCTCTATCTCTTCCAACCGCATGTCCATGGATAGGATAATGCTCATTAACCCAATATGGTTGACTAGGTTGAGACATGTTTGAACCATGTGACATTTGAGTTGGTGGATAATGAAATTCATGTAAACTAGTCCACCAATCGGATGTGCTATGTCTGCCTTCAGGTTGAGGATATGGTGGTTGGTATGGAGGATCATTGCTCATATTCATTGAGTCAAATGTCATAAACATTGATTCAATGTCAGTGTTTGATCCCTCACTTTCGTTCCAAACATGTCTTCTTCCATAATTCTTTCCAATAACACCAATCCCTGCACCTCCCGCTCTACTTCCATGATCAAGATCTTGTGTTGCATGTGTGAAATCACGTTCACCTGTGAATGGACTTAAAGGCACCTGATCTGAAAAATTATAATTTTCTTCTTTACCACCACCACCACCACCATCACCACCACCACTAACATTGCTTCCACTATCTGCTGAGGTATCCGCACCTGATCCTGAACTACTTGAGTTGACACCTACTTCTTCTCCCATTACTCGATCCACATCAATGCCACATTCACGGGCTACTGTAGCAACTTTAGGATCGGGGTTTCCTTCAGCATCGTCCATATGGGCTGGTCGAATCCATTGGAATAGTGGATCTTCTTCCTCATCACCAGATTCAGGAGCTACATCTACTACATCTAGATAGTCTGTCTCAGCAACCCTATTATCTTCTGCTTCCATATCTCGTAGTCTTAACTTCATGTTATAGTAGCAGAAGACAAGTTTTTCAAGTCTTGGATATGCCAGACGATTTCGTTGCTTGGTATGTATCAGTGCAAATGTACTCCAATTTCTCTCACAGGCTGAAGACGATGTTGTTTGTGATAGTATTCGTATGGCCAATTTTCTTAGTGTAGGTGTTGAATGACCATACATAACCCACCACTCAGCTGTCAAATAATAATAAATGTTAAACACACTCTTTAAAAGAATAAAAAAACTATCTGAACACATATTTTGACATATCAATAAGAAACTTACATGGTATCATAGTATTTCGTGATGCAACAGCAGCACGATCACCGAATCCTTTTCTTGCATCGCGAAATAATATGAGCTGCATATTCATAAAATAATGATAACATTTCTAGTATATTGAAATTGAAATAAGAGTTATATAATTTTACTTATAAAGAGTTATTTTACCTCATTTCCAAATTGGGCTATGGCCTCTGAGTTTGGTCTACTGTGTTGAATACTTGGTGCAGCGCTTGAATAAGGTGCATATCTTCACCAACTCCTGGTCCATATTGGAATCTTGGATTTAAGTAAAAATCTACAAAGTCGAAAAATATTTTTAGTATCCCATCTATCATGTACACACGTGGATAATATATACAATGTCTAGTATGTACCTGCAACATGTAGTGGATGTGAAAGCGTGTTATCCCATCTATCAGTTATTATTTTAAGTACCCACTGTGTCGTTCTTACTTGTTAAACTTTTTCTTTCATCACACGAAATAATTCATATAAGATCGGCATCGTGGGAACAACTTCAGTATCCACCACTCGAAGTATCTGATATAATGGCTCATATATTTCCACTACATGTTTCACTTGATCCCAAAACCTATTATCGAGTATATAATTCTCCACAGTTTGACCCATCTCTGAGCGGCTAAGACGATTCACAACCCATTCTGCATCCGTGAAAAATTACTTCAACATATTTTTTTTCTTTAACAAACTATCCAGTGCAATATAGTTTGTTGCAAAGCGAGTTGCTCCAGGCCGTACAATATCTCCTTGACAAACCTCTCGCACTTTTGCCAACAACCAACCATGGTTGTAAATGTAGTTTGTCACTTGTCTGGCCTTAGCAATTGTTGACTTGATCACCTCTTTTTTTCCAATGTCTTCAAAAATCAAGTCAATGCAGTGTGCAGCACAGGGTGTCCAATACAAGTTGTACTTTGACATGAGTTTCCTTCCCGCCTTAACAAAAGCGGATCCATTATCCGTAACAACTTGCACTACATTGTCCTTCCATACCTCTCGCACCACATCTTTTAATAAATCATAAATGTACTTATGATCTTTTATCTTGTTTGATGCATCAACAGATTTAAGAAAGACGGTGCTCCCCTTACAATAGATCATAAAATTTAGGATAGACATCCTTGTTGGTCCTGTCCATCCATCGGTCATGATTGTACACCCATATGTCTTCCATTTATCCATTTGTTTCTGCACATGAACCCTCATTTCAGTGTACTCCATTTCCAAATACCTATTTTTTATCTCATATGGAGTTGGTGGTTTTACCCCCGTACCACATTCCTGTACACTTTGGATCATATTCTTAAAGTGAGGTGAATCAGCCTTGGTGGGTGCAACATTATCATAGATGAAAATTTTGCTAACCATTCTTGACATTTTATCTCTAATGTTTCCGCCTGAGAACATATTCTTAATCTTCTTTTGTTTTGCATCTTGGGACTTATATAAAGACGGTGTTGGAGCATGATCAAAATCCACGCCTCGACTACTTTTAGACCGCTGAAACAAAGACGGAGCATCAACATCTCTACTTGCTTGACCTCTTTTGTAACGTCCAAAGTTCTACATTTGTTCTCTTTCCCACTCACTTGCCCTAGATTGTCTAACAGCTGCACGATATTCTTCTCGTTCATTGGGGCCAAGGTCAGGAGGATACACATTATTATCATCCTCCTCGTCTTCATCCTCATCATATAATCCCCTTCGTAATTCTGCTCGAATCTCATCCATCTTGGCAGTTTTCTTCCCTTTTGCCACCTCTTTCGCTCTTAGATAATCACGGATCTCCTTTTTAACCTCTGGGGGTACGTTTGTACATGGACGTGCATTTTTCTGTGGGTCTGTGTGGGTCAAGTGATATTTGAATCTTGTAATACCTCCACTCATAATCGCAAGATTACAAAAATTGCAAATGGTGGCATTTTTATTATTAGGGAGTTTGGTACAATATTTCCATGCAGGGTCTCTACCAGCACCAGCTCCACTTTCACTTGCCATTACTTCATAAAAGATCAATCAAATTTGTCAAATATTTCATTTGAGTTGGTATTTCTAGTTTCAGTCCAAGTTGCAAAGAAGATATGGAAGCAAGAACAAGAGTGCAAAAAGTCATGGAATTAGATTCGGAACGTGCTTTATAACAAGATTCTGCTTCAATTTCATTCCTCAAACTAGCAATTCCCAAAGTTAAAAATTCCAAAAAAAAGAGACATTAACGTTTAAGGTAATGTAAATTAATAGGCAACAGATAAGAGAAATTCTGAAGTTTCTAAAGCCAACCAAGATATATCATATACTCTGACCCCAGAGTCACAATTAGAAATATAATCACAATAACATCAATGAGTTTCAAAATAAAATAAGCTGACAACAAGAAAAATGTTTTACCTTGTTTGCCTTTGGCGTGGGGATGGAAAAACTGCTGAAGTAGCAATACGTGAGGCAACAATTTAATTGAGAGAGAGAGAGAGAGAGAGAGAGCAGTGGAACAAAAATTGTGAATTGAAAACCACACTCCTTCGCTCTAATATAGCAATGAAAATTTTAAAATGATTAAGGTAAAGCAATAGTGAAAATTGGAAAATGAAACATGTGATACGAGGCCATGTTTGGTTGTCTGCCATAACCCAATAAATAACAAAAACATATGGAATCTTACTTTATTTTCTTTTGCTCTAATATTAAAGTGAAAGTAAGGTAAAACAATAGGTAAAATTGGAAAGAGTAGAAAATGATTGAAAATTGGAATTTTTTTGCTCATTGCCGACACACTGCACCGAAAACGATATTTCACCTATTTCGGTGATATTTCCGTGAAAACCAACGTTTCATGCCTGGCACTCACCGAAACCGAAACCGAAACCGAAATTCACCGATATTTCGGCGACATTTTGATGAAAAAAAAACACCCCGTTTTTATATCGGGACTTCATTCTCAGCGATATTTCGGCGAAATATCACCGAAATATCACGATTTTTTCATCTATGGCTACAGGTGTCTATTCTTCATGCTGCAACTCCAACGATGCAAACAAGGGAGATAAGAGAACGGGACTCTAACCCGATTGTTATGGATTCAAATACCATAACCAAGAGTTCTGCAGATGATGCATTCCTTGAGGATGCTCCAACTGGAACAAAGGTTGAAGCTCCGGTGTCAAAGCCCGAGTCTTCAAGTCAACCCAGCACCTCTGGGGTTAAAGAGGGAGAGTTGGATCTTAGGCCACAGACCAGTAAAAATAAGGTTTAAACTGACGAGAATTTAGTTTCCCCTATGCAGGTTTATCAGAAACAATGGGAGAAGCTAATCACTAGGATGGGTATCCATCCAGAGAGAACTATCATTGATATCTCTAGAAAGTACCCAAGAGTTTGGATGAAACCAGGAAGTCATCCAAATGAAGTACATGAATGGTATAACTTTGGAGCTCTTGCTTCAACCTATACCGTCTCATCAGGATTCCTAGAAATTTTGAAACTTCCGAAATGGATTGGGACAGTGGTGCACGAGACTTGGGCCAATAATCCACATTTGGCCAGAGGTGATATTCTGGAATTGTATTTCTTTAGTGCAGCTCCAGAACCAGCCAAGAAGGGTTTCCATGAAGCCTTTCATTTCATCAAGCTAAGGAGACCTGACGGAAATGCCTTGAAAAATATCAAGACGGCTACTCCGGAGGATACTCCAATTCTGGTAGGAGCATTCACAGAAGACGACGCTTCTACCCGACGAGCATGAGGACTATGGGTTTGTCTAACTGAAATGGACAAAGTCAAATACCCTTTCGAGTTCTTTCATAATTCGGCAAATGGATCTTTCTTGCTGAATTCCATGACAGGAACAACGACGAGCTTGC
This sequence comes from Scutellaria baicalensis, assembly GCA_005771605.1. Lineage (NCBI taxonomy): Eukaryota > Viridiplantae > Streptophyta > Magnoliopsida > Lamiales > Lamiaceae > Scutellaria > Scutellaria baicalensis. The sequence goes on from CM016721.1 coordinate 36,775,341, forward strand.
AGAGGATCTCTTTGAAACAAATAGACGGATCCTTTGGGAAAACAAGCTTCCGGCAAGCAAGGAGACTTACCGGAAATTCTGCAACATGGCGCATATTGGCCGATGAACAGATCATGTCTGCCAAGCATGCCCGGAGCAGAAAGAATCCGAATTCGGGAAAGGGTTTCGACCCAAACCCGACCGACGAGAACAAAGGGCAGAAAAGGACAAAGGGCCTGCCCAAAAGAAGAGCTATCCGCGAGGACCACGAAGGCCCAATTTCTAAGATTCCCCGACAGAGATAACATGGGCTGAGTCACGCCCCACAAGCATCAAATGCGAGAAAGTCACGGGAGAAAAAGCAGATTCCCCGACAATTTCACATGAGATATGTCACGAGGAGAAAAGCTGGCAAAGCACTAACTTAGTGGTGGATCCACTCAGAAAGGTGGACAGCTGGCTTTGCAGGTTTGAAATCCGCACTTCAAGTCCGGATTTCCATCTATAAATAAGAAAGCCGAAGGAAGCTAAGGATATCAAGTATTCTCCATAGTTTTCTTCAAATAAAATCTTCTTTGTAATAGTTTGAGTTTTTTCTTAGTTTTAGTTTCAAGTTTAAGTACGAGTTACAGCCATCTCAATGAGAGGCTGATCTAGTATTCTCCTCCCAAAAGGAGTTTACAGATTATGTAATAAATATATTTTAGTTCTTAATAAAAGAGAGGCTTTTGCTTCAACGTGTTTCCGTTCGATCTGTTTATCCATTGGAAGGATCATCTTGTACACCTGGTGTAGGAAACGAACCAAGGTTGTGCTGAGCAGTTGCTGAAGGAGCTAGATAACTTGCAGACCAACTTCCCTTGGGGTAAAGTTGAACAGTGAGGAGTTGTTCGTAAAACGGTTTGGGGGCAGTAATTTTCCAGTTGGTGGCATTGCAAACCACCTCACCCGGTGCTGTTTTGGTTGAAGAAAGGTATGAATTCCAAAGGGTTAATGTATTTTACGGAAGCATGTTGGGCCTGATAATATTAATTCGAATATAAGTATATAGAGTGATAGAAATAAAATGGCTATGAAAAAGGTTTTGGAATTTTGTAAAATTGGAGAGTCAACAAGGGCAAATTGGTATTTTATTGAAAAATGGCTACTATGGGTATAAATTATAGTGTTTGGGCTAGTTGAAGGATTTCAAGATAGTTAGGGCTATTTTAGATACATATTATAGTAAATAGGGCTATTTTGGACATGGTACCTTAATGGAATCCCCATCAACATCTTTTTCTTTTCTTTTTTCAATTTCTTTTCAAGTAATGATTTGGTTTCAAATTTTTAGTTTTTTTTTTTAATGTTACTTTTTTTACCCAATAACTTTTTGTTACTGGCAATTTTACCCATTATCTTTTCGGGCTGTCAATTTTACCCTTTATGTTTTGAAAATTCGGAAATATTACCCAAATTCGGCCCGATTTCACCTTTTGGGTCGAATTTGGGTAATATTTCCGAATTTTCAAAACATAAAGGGTAAAATTGACAGCCCGAAAAGATAATGGGTAAAATTGTCAGTAGCAAAAAGTTATTGGATAAAAAAAGTAATTAACTCAAAAAGTAATTAACTCCTTATTATTGTAATTATTTGGAAATAGTATTGCATGAATATAAAATAACAAGATTAAATATAGAATATTTCAAGAAAAAAAGGATTAACGATTGGTGCAAGTGGGGCCTCGAAATATAAATGTAAATTGCTGGAAAAGGTCGATGAAATGCGATATAACTTTTTGCTACTGGCAATTTTACCCATTATCTTTTCGGGCTGTCAATTTTACCCTTTATGTTTTGAAAATTCAGAAATATTACCCAAATTCGACCCAAAAGGTGAAATCGGGCCGAATTTGGGTAATATTTCCGAATTTTCAAAACATAAAGGGTAAAATTGACAGCCCGAAAAGATAATGGGTAAAATTGTCAGTAGCAAAAAGTTATTGGGTAAAAAAAGTAATTAACTCTTAAAAATACTTACGTAACACCACCGTGTCAAATCATCTCCAATAGTGCGTCAATAATATAATGAATTTTCAACTCCAACCTTGCTGGAAATTCTTGCGCCAACTTTTCTCAACCGCTTCTCCTGCGGCAAGTTTACACCCGAAAAAAAATGTGCGTCATCTTTTTTCTATACATTTCCTTCTTCTTTCCTTTTTTCTTTTATTTTTTATTTCATTTTATATTTAAAAAAATAAAATATTCTAACATATACTCTCATTTAGTGCACAAGATGGTGCATCTTTTAAGTGTTAGGTCGTAGCACTGTTTCATTGCTGCAAGCAGAGCACCAAAGTAGGTATTTGCTGCAAGCAGCGATAACTTGCAACAGATCTACCTAGATAGAGTTAAAAGTGTTCCTGGTCCCACCCATGTAACAGAAATCTTACAAGTAACTTGTCATTGATACGTTAACAAAGAACATAGTGAATTAGGGTGACACTTGTGTGCCCCAGGGGCACGGTGCCCCCAAATTAATTATCATATGATATTAAATATATACTCTACATGTATCATGTATATACTCTTCAGGTATCACATGTATACTCTTATATACATATGATACCTATAGAGTATATTTATAACACCAAGAAACATAACACCTATAGAGTATATATATATAACACCTGAAGAGCATGTATATAACACCTAGATTCGTGTCTCTATATGCCCTAGAGTATATTAGTTTTTGCCAGTGAATTAATGATGGAAAATAATTGAAACTTCATGACTATATAAAATTGTGCATTACCAAAAATTGAAAAATATTTTTTTTTAAACATGATTTTCTTTTTTAGACTGAGTAGGTTTTATGTAATTAATATCCTCATTTATCTTTAGAGTAAACAAATCTACCTATATTTTTTCCTTCCATCTAAACATGTCTGTCTCTATTTAGGAGTAGGTTTATATGAGACTATTTCATGAATCCTGTTATGTGGAAGAGATCAATCCATAATCTACACTTAACAATTCATATATAAATTTGTGAAATTGAATTTAATTTATAGATAATAAAGATTCATGTGACGTAAACTATTCATGAAACCATTTCACACATGTTTCTATATTCATTCAGTGAAAGAGAAAGGAAACATTTAGTTTAATTAAACTAGCGAAGTATATTTATAAAAAGATACTGTAAATGGAACATAAAATAGCTGTCACTACCTACTAAAGTGTTTATTGGGAAAAGTTTAATTGGGTCAACTTCACAATCTGAACCTGGAGTTTGAATCTGAAATCATGCATGTATCCAGCTAATTACAGCCTTTCGTTGAAGAATTTGTTATTACTAAGCACAGGTCAAACCACACAACTTCTAGAAAACGTGGAATTTATAAGTCAACAAATTGTTATATTTAAGAGATATATAAACGCAAATACATGTATTAACTAACATATGATTAAAATAGGGTTCACAATGTTTAAGATTGACTTGGATTATTTGGGGATTGTTTGATTGAGGAAGATTGATTTGTGAACCTTGCATAAGTCCATGTTTAAAAATCTAACTACAAATCAGAGATGATATTTTTGACATTTAAATATATATGAATATAATAATTTTGCAACATCACTATCATACACCTGGGATGCAAATATATGTCCTAACTAAAGCAATTCACCAAATTCAGGGACCATCCTAAACGCCATGTTTGGTTCTTGAACCTGGATTGTATTTATTGCAAACGCTAAGTTTATAGTATCGACCGAAAATATTCATTAAACACGAAAAAACTTGTGTGAACAGATCCCGCGGATAGTTTTCGTGAGCCGAATTCTTTCTACCGATTGATCAAATTCATTTCCACAAGTTTATATGTCAATTGCGAAGTGTGTGTTGTGGATTGACCCTTCTTACATAAAATGCATAAATTGTTTGGTACAAGATATTTTCTGAAACCAAAAAAAACAAATCCGTACAAAGTTTGATAAAAGGATTGTCAAAAGAAATGGTTATGGACTGGTTGAAGAGTAGAAATTTCAAATATGGTTGAAGCATTAACATACATGCTATAACCAGAGAAGAGAAGGCAATCAAATGGAGCTAATGAACATCAGAATAACAAAACAAGCACACCACATTAACACCTGTAAAGCAATGTTTTTAACCAGTAGCTAAACGAAACCAGATCGAAGTACAAATCGAATTGACAAGCATTCCACATTTTGGCACAAAACAATCGAATCAAAGATCACTGATGCAACTCTTACAGTTCCAATCACATAAGAAAATATTGAAAACACGCTGACCCTCACACGAATGCATGCAATTCAGTTGGATCAGTAGATTCATGCTGATACATAGTAAAATGACGTAATCCCCCTTTTCGTTCCTAATTATGGCCTACACTATACATGAGAATTCTGCAAACAAGTTTCAAACACTCTATTGTCTGTCCATTGCCATAAACAACATTGACTCATTATCTTTTGGATTTTTCATGTTCCAATGAATAAAATTTACCTCAAGAATACATGGTGTGCCGAAAGAGAATCAAACATCCCGGATTTCCATTTTTTTATTTAGCACCTAATTTCATAAGAGCCAGCTTTTGTAATGTAACGAACCCATTCAACTGTGTTGTATCCACTCTTCTCCCATACCTGCAAAGAATTGACCACAATTATTGCAGTTCTATAATAATTTGTCTATACATCATATGGAGATTGGAGACTGCCAAATACCTTGAGGAAACGAACACGCAAACCAGATGCCGTAAACATAGGAACCTGCCATGTATAGGGTTTATGTGAGACATGGAAAGCATAGAAGGAATCTACATAAAATAAGATCATCTATATTGTAGAGAATATATCCACCAATGTTGTTTTAAGAGAATAATGTGTCTTCTTCTTCCTCTTTACTAATATTCAGGTAGAGATCATGCTTATGCAGGAGGTAAGATTTTAAATCATCACTTGATTCATGAATGTTTGAGATTGATGGCAAAAAACATATTTCCTGTCCTTATGTGAATGTGCACTACGTAAAGGGGATAGGAAAGCAGATGAAAGTTGATGGATACATGAGATCAAAGAGTGGGAGGAATCTAGTACTTGATGAAGCTTAACTAAGCCTGTGTATATAAATGGGAAAGAAAAGCACAAGCAGAGGAAACTAGATCTAAAGACCTAACTTGTATGGTTATGCTTGAAGTCAAAAACACCGCTAGTTTATACACATGTCAGACAAATATATCATTAAAAAATTATTCACAAAGGGCAAAGTGGTAAGAAAGCACAAAAGTAGCCAAAACACCAGTGAAGACATAATGAGCTAAACAACCACAATCAAGAATATTAAATATGAAAAGCTGAACTTATATTCCCAATGCCATATACATGTGTTCGTTGGAAAGGAGACTAATTTATCCTTCTTTGAAAGGAATCTTCTTGACAAAAATTGATTTTGTTACTGAAAAGACTGTTGGTTAAGTTTTGCATTCAACATAATGCAAATCCCCTGATCGCAAACCCTCCACCAAACCCATAAAGAAAAATAGCATCAGACAACTTCCCATTCAAAACCATGCAGCCACAAATGTAGAGTCTTTGTTACTCATAATATTATTTTACAGTCTAAGAAGACAGGAGCTGTCTAAAAATCAACTGCAATGAAACAAAGTTGACAACCTCATCAATGTGTAACAATTAGATGGGCTTAAACATGTCAACTCTGGATTTATTATACAACTTTCTGCTGATATCTTTGAAAATAATGCAATGCTACATTTTGAATTAATAAAGTATAATAGTAAATGACTTGGCTTAGGCACCTGAAATTCCATCTGAATTGGAGGCCGAGTCCAGGACTTCTTTTCCGTCATTGTGGATATTAGCTCTACTTCAGCACTCAGTGTTGGCTCAGTTTGTCCAGGGAATTTTCTTATCCTGAAAAGAACCCAGCATGCCAATATCAAGCATAACAATAAAAATGAACAGTCATTTTAGCGAGATTCTTGCTATTTCACATTGACATAAACTCACAAATATAACATAACATTGACGCAGCAACACAGCTGTTCTTAAGTGGGGTTAGGGAGGAGAACCAGAAAAACATCAAAGAAACTCACGCATTCGCAACAGTTAGCAACCAATGGTGCTTGTGCATGCCTAAGTCATAGTTGGAGTGCAGAAAGCATTTAGAGTTTTTGGCATCCAAATCTGCAACCATCTAGTCAAATGACAAAAAGTCATTGCACCCTCATTCAAGATAGAGCGTGAATTTGAATATAAAGATTTCCCTTTGAGGTGGGTGACTACAAATTAGATACAGCAACATTTTCCAGTGCCACAAGCAACTAACAGTTTAAAGCAGAACATGCTGATATAAATCAGTAGCTGCCATCTTATATCTGAAAAGCACATGTGCTCCCTCTAAAAAATTCAGCTCACGTGATTCCCACTAATTTTTGTCAAGCAGTCTTTCGGCTCTAATTTTGTCCTCCCATATCTGAACTATATAGAAATGATCAGTCTGGAGATCATCAATAGCTCCACATATTAGTAGGTGTTTATTGTCATGGAAACGTATTATAAGTTCAGAAAATGAGCAAGCTCTAGCTAATTCAAAAAATACCAAGCTTCACGCACTTGGGGAGCAATTCCAGCTTTGGTTGGTTACTGTGACTAATGAACTAGTGGGTTTTAGTATCGAGGAGTTTTAAGAAAAATGTATCTTTTCAAGTTACATTCTGCCAGCACTCTGGTATCTCAGTTCTAAAAAGTATTAAAAGAAAAAAGAAGAAGAAGGGTGAAAGCAAAATAATATTCAACCATTTATCACATTTCTAGAATCAAATTCATGCTTTATACATAACAATTGAATTAAACCAGTAGGTTCAGCTCAGTTTTTATATAGATGCATTTGATGTTTTGATATAAATGCCAGTAAAAATTTCAGTGACGAAGTACCAAAGTGGTCAGAGATTTAGAACAGTGTTATCATCTACAGTGATATGCTTAGCTTAGCAGCTCCAGCTTTTAATCACAAAAAATTACATTTTCCTCAAAAACATCTAATGTGAGACAGTAAATAACCGAATGCAAGAGATCGTAAAGGTGTTCAATTGGAACAAAAATGAAAGTGCTTGCATAACAGATGCAAAAAGTATTCAACTTACTTCCAGACCAAACAGTCAATAGAAGGACTGTACTTTGCTCGGCCTGATGTCACCTGAAAACTTGTTTTAGCTGTTTGCTTTGGAACTGGAATCTTAACAACCACTCCAAGTGCAAACATTTTTGCCCCAAAAACACTCTTCACCTAAAATGAGGAATAAGCGTGTTAAAAATGTACTAGACATTAACAATGATATGAAACCAAAATTTTATGTACTAACCTTTACATTCACTTCCATACGTGTTCGACCCAATTCCTTGATAGTCGGCAAAACACGGAATGGAAGATTAACTCCCTCTGTGATACGATACCTATAGAAAAGCCATTTATACTTGTAACAAAGCAAGAGAAACTTAAGTATATGTTTGGAGAGAAATTCACATGGCTGAATTTTGGACTTGAAATCCAAGTATGTTTTCGTATTTAAATTCGGATTAAAAAATCCAAACACAATCACTACTACCTATATTTAATTATCAATCATTACCAAATACATATTCACATAAAATGTCACATCAAGCCACTTTTTTCAGCTTTGGTTTAACATCTACAACATAATCCTATCCTTCAAAATCCTCGAACACATACATTTTTACTATTCACCTTCAGTTCAAAACTTAGAATTTCAATGGCGGGATTTCCCCAATCCCCCATAATTCCATTCAAAACATAAAAGGAAAACCTATTTTGATGCAAGTTGGAAAAAGGTAAATTAAAATATATAATCGAATTTAGAATCTTTGAAGATAAAAGGACTTTTTAAATAAAGAATTGCCCTGAATCTCCAATTGGTCTTTATAATTCTCAAACCTCATGGAAATACAGTCAAGTAAACCACAATGAACTAGTGTCGTACAAATGCAGAACACTTGGACGACGAAAATAAAGTTTCTTCAGGATAACTTAAAATTACTCTAAACATGAAATTTGTATTAGTTAAGAGTTCCCTACTTAGGGTTTGTGATAATTATAAGAAAAGTATTAAATCAGATCTAATCTTGTTTCACATTAATGTTCAAATTGAAACAAAGATCTTTCATAAGACAGATTCTGTAGATGCGGCCAGATATGACAATGTCTATCTCAATCAAACATAGGAAAATTGTATTAATTGATTTATCTAGCACTATTATCAAGTCCAGAAATAATGATCATAATTTAAATCTTAAAAAGTAGCTTACTTCATCAATTCAAATTCACCATCTGGAGGAACAAAACTAACAGTTTTCTCTGAGTTGAATCTTGTAAGATTTACACATTGATGGAAAGTGACATCATCAAGCTCAATAGTTTTTCCACTGCAAATTAACATTAAAGATCGAGATTATCAAGGAAAAGTAAAATGATCACATAGGCTAACAACGATAAAGCACATGCAAGAAAAAGCATTGACAACAATTTCAAAGAAGATAAGCAAATGAAATACCAAACTCCCAAATGTCTCTAAAAATAATCAGTACGTAATAAATTATCTGAATGATAGATCAAATAGAAAAGGCAACGAGAAAATTATCAGGAAGAAAAACTACACAAAGGTTGAGCTTAGATTGAGTATTGTGCATGTTGTACAAGAAACTAACAGTCTTCCCCAGGACATACATTGAAAGTTTGACACAGAAAGGAAAAAAAGAAATCAACTAATGCTCTAACATAACCTTAAAAATTCAAATTACTACAACATAAATGATCTAATACTGGTGAGCACACATACAACCGCAAGCAATCAATAGGATACAAGAGAAGATACGAGAGATATGCTTTTCTAACCTTGTTAGGTCTAATTCAATAATAACTCAAACGCATCAACAATCTAGAAACAAGTCAGGCGCTTGGCAGTTCATATTCAACTATCCTCAAAGGTCATTATTGCAGTATCATAAAATTGCCAGAACAGACTTCCACACACTTTTCAATTAGAACTAAAACAGATGCATTTATGTGCCACCAGTGACATATCATTTCACCAAATTTATGTTTATATGCTTCCTGTCTAACAGTTTCCATTTGAAGGATTAAAATCATGAATACAGCTTACCTCTTAGTGGGACGGGATTTAAGCTGCGATTCTTTCTCAAGTCCAATTTTATCATTCAATCCCAACTTTAAATCAGGCATTCCAGAAAGGAAGCATTTCATTAGAATCTTCCCAGTTACATCACAGCGTAGGACGCTACCTACAAAAGCCAAATGGCAAATAAAAAATTTTGTCAAAAGAGAAACCAAAAAAAGTTCTGCAAACAGTAATGGGATAACAAGAAGAATAAGGATTAGCTAAATATTGACAGTATTATTTACCTTTCGAAGACATAAGAAGATTGACACTTTCAACAATATCAAGAAACACCTGCAAAAAATTTAATTACATCCAATCTAATAGCAACAACAAAACATAATAGGCAATAGTGGAGTAATTTGAAAATACTACCTCATTTTTCTTATATACAAGGCCTTCTCTGCGCCAACCAACGGCACCTGTAACTTGTAAAGTTGCATTTGGAACTGGTTTGTCAGCAGTCTGCTTGGTTATTTACACATGGAAAGGTCAGGATAGTTCACGCATAAACATATAGAAAATGCTTTATCTGTCTCTGTGTGTGTGTGTGTGTGTATATCGATAGGAAACAAAGAATTCTGATACATTCATAATATAATTGACAATCAATCTCTGACCTTGGATGAAAATGGGGAACGAACACCTTCTTGAGTTATATAAAGCTTCAAGATTTCAGGAGAAAGGTTCTGGGGGTAACCAAAGTCCATAATTTCTGCAATTGAAATGCAAAAGAATCAAAAATTCATCCAGCCGTTCAGTCAGTTTGGCTCCATAAAAATGTTATACATATTCCTTGTTATTGTTTCTTCACAGAGTAGTGGACATATTGTGCAGTGTAGTGCCCCTGACCACTTGTCAGCAAAGCAAGAAGTCTTCCTCATACACATAAATTTTACTAAGAAAATCAAACTTGGGGGATGTGATCAGTACAAGCATCAAGTGCCAACTGATGGAAAGAAAGTGAAAAGTACAAGCAAAACAAGAAGAGATGTATGGAATCCTACTTCAGGTTTAGCTTCTAAGGGCAAAGAAAACAAGACTAAGCTAAGCCACATCACAGTGCTTCCATGAAATATCCATTATAGATGCTCCACCAGACATCTCAAATCTATTATTTCCATGAAAGACATAAATTGTATAAGAGGAACCTCTGCATTGACAAGAAAATAAGTAAAAACATTTCCAGCAAGCATACCATCCAATAGTTCATAAATCAAAACGAAATTATTGCGGATAGCGTCCTCATCAAAAGCCCCACCAAAATAAGATTTAAATAATGTGACAGCCTGCACAGAGAGAAAATAAATGCATCAAGCAAACTAAAAGAATCATCTATAATGAGTATCAATTGTGTCACAGCTAATTCAAAAACAAGAAATGGTATGCATGGTTTCATGTTCTAGCTAGTTACAGGAAGAAAAGTCTTGCTCAGGATCCAAGACAATTGAAACTGAAATATTAGAGAAAACTGTCCATTACCAACCTAATGCATATTCACTAGTTCCTCCAACTATAATATGATTGATAAGGCACAAAATCTACAGAAAAGGTCCACAAGCTAGGCTAGCTTATGAAGTACACATAACAAATAACTGTACGCATGAGATACCTCAACAACAAACTTGAATGCGCATGCAACATTTGCATTGCTGCTCACAACAATGACGATGTAGACATTGCTAATTCTCATGTAAAAGAAAGAGCATCCTCCAATCTGCCGAACAGGACAAGTGCCCAGTTCCTTTGTTTGCATTATATGCACTCGGAAAGCATCCACCATGTTGCCTCTGATTAGTTTAAACAGAAAATTGAATATAAATATGCAGTTTTATACAGTCAAAAATTACTTTTCTACAGTAAAGCGTAAGCGCAACTATAGACCAAGAAACAAACGTAACGGAAAGAAAGTGAAGGCAACAAAAGTTACGTGTGGGTAGGAACCAGAAAGCAAAACATCAATAATGATATATCAGCAATTACATGGATGGGACAAAGTTATAGGCATCAGAAGCTTAAAACAATAAAGTTCACGCCTTAATGCAGATAATACGATTTGAAACTTGTCCTCTCAACCTATCATGGTCTTCTAGGTGGAAGAGAAAAGTATTTGCCAGTGGAATTTTTTGTTTGAATTTATAACTATCAACAATTCAACCCCTCATGGTCCTTAACTCCAAGGAAGGTGTGTAGCAATTAGAAAATCATGTCGATCAGCTCTTCAGCAGATATGCATAAGATGATACCTGATGATTATATGAGCACAAACGCATGGTTGATAAGATTGTCTTAGTCCTCCGTTCCACAGATAGATAAAAGATCAAAGTCTCCTCTAAAAAGGTACTAGTGATACACTAACTGTAACAATAGGTGAGAGTGTATTCATATTCTTTTCTTCCACTACAATTTATTAAGAAATGCATTAAGGTATAGTTAAGGATGTAGACAGGTAGCTTCTCCAGAAATAATATTTGTCTCTGATCTATAAGATGAGGTATTGGGTTGGGTTACGTAATTGGCGCCTGTTAAGCTCACGGCAGATGCACACTATCATAATTCATAACATACCACATTTTGACATGTGGATGACTTTCTGTAAACGGTGAACTGAATGGTTAGAATAACAAGGATTGACAACTTCACATTTCCATCAGAGTGACACAAGTACATTAGAAAACTAGTTTAATATCATAAATATCTTATTGAAATCTTGATATTTGTACAATTCCACTCATGCATTCTAAAATTGCAGATAGCAATTTAAATACAAATATAGGGCAAAGTTCCCAGCTATATGGTGCTTCCATTGTCTATGCATCTTTGTGGCTCTTCAATTTCTACGCAAATTGGTTACAAATTTATAGGATGAAGGCAATGGAGCAAGGTAGAGCAATTATTATTGTCTCCTTGTAAATATAACGATTAGACTCTTCTGATATACCATCTGCACACTCTACTTGGCAACTGGACAAGCTGCTAGAGAGTGTAATTTGTTGCACCTAAAGTATATGTTACTCAGACAACCTGTTATGTGGAGTGTGAGTTATGGTTAAAATAGACAATGGCCTCACTTTGCATTCCATTGTAATCCATGTCCAGATTGAGATCTGTCCACCTGGTGTGGTGGTAACGAAGTAATTGAAGAGCCCCCAAAGTTATAGATTGCTTTCCACAGGTAAAACACAGAAAAAAATTATGGCTGTAAATTGCTTTGGTTTAAGGGCTTCTCAAGTTACATGGACATCTATGTTTGAGTCAATATCTAAATACATCTACTATGTCAATGACTACTAACCAGTAAAACCATTATCAGATGATACGTCATCTACAATATTTCCATTCAAATAAGTGCACTATTAGATTTTATATACTAAAATAATGTCAAGAGAAGAAGAATTGTAATCTTTTGTAATCTTATATTTTTCGTTCCATCAGTAGAAGGGTCATAATCTAGTACACTAGTTTAACAAGAAGTGGTTGGTATTTAAGATAATTGGGGGAAACAAGTTCTTGGAAGCAACATCATAACAAGTGGCATAATGCAAAAGCTAGTTTGCAGAAACAATCAAGGCTTCATGGGTTGCAAAACTTTCATGGGTTAGTTCCTTCTAAAGAACTATTACAAGACGATGCAAACAAAAGCTGGTACTGGCAGCACATTTGCCGGCTTAGTACCCAAAAAGAGCTGCCTTTTCTTTCTGCATTAAACAGAGTTTATGCAAGCTATCAGAATATTGATAATTGATAGTCAGATGAAAGAACAATTCATCATTATTGGTTTTAAGATCTAGAGCTGCTTTCTCGGGGTAAAAAAAAAAAAGGACAAGAGTTTTGCTCTGAATATTAATCTAACAGCTGAAGGAAACCCCTTGGGCTCCAAATCCACCACATCAAATCACTTTCTCACATTACAACTTCAGATTCAAAACCCACATCTTTTTTTATGCAAGGTTTAATTACATAACAACGGCATCCACAACCTAGCTAGGTTACTCGCTTTCACACATTGATTTCCACATTTCCCTAAACATCTTCAACTAAATTATCTCCAAGAACAGGAAATTCACAAGTCAATTTCAGTATGAAAACAAATATTACAGCAAGAGAAGCAATCGCGGGTAGAAAGAGAAAAGAGAAATAAGGGAGGTGGACTAACCCAACGTCATCGCGATAGAGGCGATTAATGAGGACATCGCCGCGAAGATTAAGGAAGTAAATAGCGGAAGCTGCCACCGGCATGGCTGGGATCTGAGGAGAGCTCCGATCCGGTCAATTGAGAAGGAGATCTGCTTCCGTTGATTAAATGATATAGGATTGAAATGAAATATTTCAAATGTGGTTGTGTTCTTCAGTCAGCGAAAGCCTTTTCTACACATACTCTACTGCTGGTTATACTTTCTTTTTTCTTTTTCTTGTTTTTTGGGGAGGTTTCGCCGCAGTGGGGCCCAGTGGGGAGGGTCCTATAGGCATTTTTTTTTTTTTGCATAATTGTAAAAAAATCACCATTTTTAGAATTGTAAATTTATCTTTACTTTTCAATAAGATAAAATTCCCGAGACCCTCTTGTGTTTACGAAATCCACACCAAATTCCCCTATGATATCGAAATTGCATGACGGATACGTGTGATTTCAGAAAGTCGACGTGAAATACCCAAAATTGTTAGACTTCACGAGAAAGTCGACGCGAAATACCCAAAATCGTTAGACTTCACGGGAGTGGATTGCACGCACCTCACATGCAAAATTTGGAGGTTTTTTTGCCACTTTTTTTGTGTGTAAATTAACTATTTTATCCCTAACTTTGTTTATGAATTAGTGAGCAAACCTCGCTATCAATAATTAAGTTTGTAATTTTACTCTTTTTTCTTTTTTCTTTTTTGTCAAATTTTATAATTTTATTTAATAGTCGTTTACAATTTTAAAATGCTTAAAATATATACATATACACATATTAATGAAATTATACAATTTTAATAAATTTGAAACTATTTAAATTTGATAATGATATTTTAATCATCCAAGTGTTATTTATAATTTGTAGGCATAATTATTTATTTTAATTTTAATAATTGAGAAGAAAAAAAGATAAATTTATTATAATTTTATATAATTGAGAAAATACATATACAAAAAATTATAATTATTTTAAAAATATATATTCAATTATTTTCAATCTCATCACATTAAGAAGAAGAAAAAAATAACTGAATCTTAGTGTCGCAGCCGCTGCTTCCTCCTGCGGATTTGCTTCCTCTGGCGAGATCTGCTCCGCCACCAAATCCCACGAGATGTGCTCCACCAACCAAATCCCACCTCAAATCTGTATCTATGAATACTTCCAAGGATCTTAGACACCAATCCAATCAGGCACAAGAAAAACAAACATTAGATCCACCAGAAAATACAATCAATCAGATACAAACATCAGATCCACGGGAAAAATAGAGTTCAATCTTCCTCCAACAACATGCACCAATAGGAAGAAGAAAAGCTAATATGGCAAGAAAATACAGCAAAGATAAAGAACAAAAAAACCCTAGTTTTGCTAAGCATGCTCTCGCCTTCCAATTGCAAACCTCACAATTAACCACTTCACAAATCAAAAGAAATTCTTAACAATAAATCCGAAATTTTAGAGAAAGAAAAGAAACTCTAACCATCTTTGTCGTCCTTTTCCTCCTCCGTATAATCGTCGATAAAATCAGATCTACTCCGCTTCTAATTCATCTTCCCCACTCACTACCGGAGTCTCCACCACCTTCTTATCGGGCCTGTCGGCCTGGCTGGTGTGGCTAAGGGCTAAAATAGATGTGTTCAAATGGGAGATGTAGATGGTGGTAGCGGTGGAGATGAGAAGCTGTAGAATGGTTGTGAGAAGGAGGGAGAGAAGGCAAATGCTACTGTGCACCAGGTGCACGGATCTGGATTGGTGCAACTGGGGCGACCCGACCCGGATCCGTGCACCTGGATTTTCTTTTTTTTTTCTTTTTTTTTTCGCTTCAGGCTGTTACCTTTATGTTGTAAAGATGTGACCTTTACGTTATTTAAGTGTGACCTTTATGTATAAATGTTATGACCTTTATGTTCAGTAACTTAGGAAAAAAATGAAGATTTTCAAGTTTTTTCGCTTCAGATTAAGACCTTTATGTTGTATTGTTGTAACCTTTATGTACAGTTCTTGTGACCTATATGTACAAATATTATGACCTTTATAATCCATAACTTTGAAAAAATTTGAAATTTTCAAAATTCAGTGCATTTTAAGGATGGATATATGTGCAGCTAATATTTCATAAACGTAAATATGTACAAATTTTGTTAAAATTCTTCATTTTTTTCTAAGTTAGAGTATATAAAGGTCATTACATTTATACATAAAGGTCACACTTATATAACATAAAGGTCACATGCATATAACATAAAGGTAACAACCTGAAGTGAAAAAATAAAATTCAAAAAAAATAAAATAAATAAAAGTGCGCGGATCCGGGTCGACCCGGACCCGACCCGAATTGTACATACACCAGTTGCACAGGAGACTAACTCGGGAGAGAAAAGGTTTTGGGGTTTCTTTTTTTTTTTTTAATTAAATTAAGAAAGTAGAAATAAATATTAAAAGCCACATCATTATAATTTATTCAATTAATTCAATTAATATGAAAGGTATAACGAGAAATTCAAATTAAAATATAACAACGTTAGTTCCAATTCAAAAAAATGGGGCGTATGTCGTATTCTTGATATCCTAAGCGTAATCCCTGCAATTTCGAACAGAGGGGGGAGCGACGTCGATTTTCCAAATCACGAGAGGGTTGGACGCATTTAACTCTTTTCAATAATTGCAAAAAAAATCACAACATTTGTTCATTGTTGCAATTTAGACCACTTTTGGATTTTCCGACAATCGGAGTCCACGTGTCCGGTAAACATGCCACATCACACGCCACATTGAATGCCACATAATTTCCTACAAAAAAAGATTTAAAAATTAAATTACAAAATAAAGCCATCACCTTTCCTAAAGTTGCAATTTAATTCTAACCTTTCAAAAATTAGCAAAGAAAACAGTCAGGGTAGCTATGGAGTTGGAAAGCCCCTAGCCGTCTCTGAACAATCATCACTAGTGTTCACCCGGCAAAAAAAAGTTCGCTCTCACTGCTTATTCCAGCAAGAGCTCCACATACTTCATTTTGCAATTTGAATTTATTCTTTGGTGTTTAAATTCATCATGGAGACGTCACATAAACTACACAACCATGCAATTTTTTATTTACATCAAAATAATGTCGCCTCTAGTATATTAATTTAAATATTTTTTCTTTAATTTGAAGATAACTAAATCACAACTTTCATTTATAACCTTTTAGAACAAAAATACAATTTTCTAAATCAACACAAAAATCTTAATTTCTTAAATTTATTCAAATTGATCGAGCCATATTAATATGCCCTTTTCTTTTAATTAGCTAGATCAAATATGAATATAATATTTGACTCATCTCTGGATTAAATATCAAATATATATGGATGCATTTGGAAATTTGTATTATTATTATGCATTTTTTAAATGCGTGGAAAACTAATTATAGGTTAAATAGATAATAGAAAATTAAGTTTGGCCAATTGACATATATGTGTGTGGATAAATAGTTCTTCTATTGTTTTATTCAACATATTGATACAACATTTTCCAAACTCTAAAGCATGATTTAATCAAACTTGCTTCAAAACTTTTTCATATTTCATCTATTTGATTATTAAACTCTATGATCATGATCAATAACAATTCGATACATTATTGTTGATCAATGTGCTTAATATCATGTGCTAGCATGTTAAGTTAATGATAGCATAATCTTGGAGGAAGAAAGCTATGCATACGGATTTTTTTATTGGCCGGGAGGTATGAAGATTTATAATTTATTTCATGTAATTATGTTGTACTATCTTTTTTAGGATAAGAATACAATTTTCTAAATCGTTGTAAATGAGAGTTGTGATTTAATTATTTTCAAATTAAAGAAAAAATATTTAGATTTATATACTAGAGACAACATTATTTTGATATAGATAAACAATTTTATGATTGTATAGTTTATGTGACGTCTCCATGATGAATTTAAACACCAAAAAAATAAATTTGAATTGCAAAATGAAGTATGTGGCTTTTTTTGCTAATTTTTGAAAGGTGATGATTTTATTTTACAAATTAATTTTTAAATCTTTTTTGATTGGAAATGACGTGACATTTAATGTGGCATATTTGTCAGACACGTGGACTCTAGTTGTCGGAAAATTCAAAAGTGGTCTAATTGCAACAGTGAACAAAGGTTGTGATTTTTTTTTTTTTCAATTATTGAAAAGTGGTGATAATTTTGCAATTCATTTAAAAGTGATGATTTTTTTTTTTTTTTTGCAATTACGTCTTTTTTTTTTCCTATTACAAAAACTTTTATGAGCCAAACACAATGATCAAGATTCATGCACTCAGGTTGATCCGTTCACGCTCCCAGAAATGTACTTCCACGCGCTTTTCACGTATGAAAAAAAAAAAAAGAGTCGAGCGGCCGTGTATTAATATAACGTGGTGTGGAAATGTGACAAACAAAAATCATTATAACTATAATACACTAGGGATGCATTTGCTTGTCCTTATTAGGGGTGATATATACCATATCACCAAGATTAACCTATTTGAATGAAAAATAAAAGCCCATCTATATATATATATATATATATATAAAAAGAAGACCTTCAATAAAAATAGCAATAACTAATTTTCCCTCCCAAATTAACATACTATAAATGGAAAGAAAGTAATTACAAGAAATTAAATAAATTAAAAATAAAAAGATTTATACTTTTAAAGGTTGTGAGGTCCACTAGGTTAGGTTATACCTATAGGTAGGTAGGTAGGGTATGAAGTATATTTTATCTTTTTTTCTCTATTTCATATAAATTAAAATTTTAAATTAATTATTTTTTATTTTAAATTTTGTTTTATTTTATGAAAAATATAAATTTTATATTTACATTTTGGTGCAAAATTGTATTTAAAAAGATTACAAATACAAAAATAAATGACTAAATTAAACTATAAATTAGGAAATTAAAAAAATTAAAATAAAAGGTCTTAGATTTTTTTTGAGAAATTAATAACAATGAAAAACATTTTGGTATAATTGTTTGATATATTTGCAAATACAAGTGGGTTGAATATTGAACTAGCTAAGTTATTTAAATACATATCAAGATTTTTAAGTTATTTGATGGGATTTATATATTTTCTTTAAATATATTTATAATTGTGAATACAAATGAATTATTTACTAACACATTTGTTAATAAGTATAAATCAAAAAATATAATAATATATTAATCATGATACTTACATCTATATTAATTTGTAACATGCACTACATATCTTTATAAAGTAACATATTTTTTAGATATCAATTATCGTTTACAATAAATGTTTCTCAATACTATAAATTTGATAAAATTTATTTTAATTTACAATATTAATGGGTGCATGTACAAAATTGGTGTTTATTTAACAACCTCATATTTCAAAAATAGAATTTAAAATTCATTGTTAAACATAGAGATATATATATATATACACATTTATATATTATTGTTTGCATTTTAAAATTATAATATTATTTAAAATGTGACACATTAAAGATAAAATTCTTATTAATATATAATTTAGGTTGAGATAATATTATTACATTATTGAAATTTTAAAACTAATCAATCATATATTACAAACTGTGCATCGCACGGGTAAAGTACTAGTACATCATAAAGCACATAACATAAAAAAAAAAAAAACAAACATGATACGATGGGGATGAAAGTCGAGGGATGGCTTTTCCTTTGTTCTTATGTGAATTGGGATTTGACGAACTTGCTTCGGTTTTCAACGATGGTAACTTGAATGAATCTTCTGAATCAGATTCTTCATAGTATCTAACGACATAATCCCAAAATCCATTCTTAGTGCTCACTTCAACACGACATGAATAACCTCTTTCATCGTATATACCTAGCTACTTTGATGGCGTCTTAATTCCCCAGAATCATCCAAATATGACTTTTAAGTCCTCCCAATTAGGATCACCAAACATTGTATAAGCAAATGCGAATGGGTCGTTGTCCTACATAGAAATCTAATGTTAAAACATTGGTTAAAATTATGACATATATATATATATATATCTTGTAATTGACAAAAAAAACCTTAAGAATAGGAGCCCAAATGTCGTTGGTAGCATGCATAGAGTTGGTTGCTAGATTGTATACAACGCTGGATTAATGGTCCAAGATGTTAGAAAAGTGGTATATATATGATCCTTTTCTAAGTTTCTTCACGTGTTTCCAACACTCTTTATACTCAAATTAATTAGTTCTTGCCATAGTACTTATTGTTCACAAAATAAATGGCCATCTTGATGGCATTTGAGTTTGCAAGTACATCTATGAAAGTATTGTTAATTCTCAAATCCACCTAAGATCACCCTAGCTAATTTGGTGCCATATTACTATCAGAAGAAAAGGGCAATTGAAACAAAAATGCAATACGTGTATTATATAATGAAAGATGTAGAGATGCAAATAACATTCACATGACACCTAAGGATGTTCAAACGGTTCGGCGGTTCCGGTTTCGGTTCGAACCGCCGGTTTGGCGGTTCCGGATTGGTGGAACCGAAACCGAACCGGTAGGTGGCCGGTTCCGGTTTCGGTTCCGAACCGCCGGTTGAACCGAAACCGGGCGGTTTGGCCGGTTCGAACCGGCCGGTTCCTCTTTTTTTTTTTTTTTTTGCATTTTTCTTGTTCATTTTGATTTTGCAACTCCGAATTTGTTTATTAATGTTTGTTTCGATATAAACCATGATTGAAATAGACTAATAGAGTACACAAAATTGTTTTCATTATAAATTGCAAAATTATAACAAGTTATACAATTTCTAAGTTTCTAACCTAATGATTACAATTCTAATGAATTTATAATCTTAATTCTAATCTATTAGACTATTACAAACTAAATATATTTATTACAATTACAAAAGTTTATCTAAAGATTAAAGAGAAGGGGAAAAAAATTGAAAGAGCTTAAGTTTCATTCTAAGTTTGGAAATTCAATTCAATTCCAAACTTATAATGAAATTGCCTACGTATCCTTAATTCTAATCAAATTAAGGAATCAAAACCATTATTCCTTAGCAATAATGGTTAGAATAGGATACGAAGGACCACCACTTCAACAAATTACTTGAAGTCTCAAAAGCAATAGATTCATAAGTAGCACTTAAATAAGAGTCTAACTCTTGGGTAGGGTTACCTCTAGATCGTTTTTGTGTCCTAATGTCATAAAAAAAATAAAAAAAATAAAAAAAAATAAAAAATTAAAAAAAATTCAAAAATAAAATAAAAATTGTAAAAACCGGCGGTTCGAACCGGCGGTTAAACCGCCGGTTCGCCGGTTTGCAAAAATTGGAACCGGAACCGAACCACCCCCGGCGGTTCGCGGTTCCGGTGCGGTTTGAACCGCCCCGGTTTCGGTTTTCGGAACCGTTTGAACGTCTTTAATGACACCAAACAGCTGTGACAAATATAATGGATCGAAAAGATGTAAGATTCCAATATATGTTGTTGAATTCTCCATCTTCATCATTCAAAATATCATGACTTAGTGTTTTCCATGCACACGTCTCCATTTCAGCTTTTGAACAATCTTTATTGATTCTTAAGAATATGATGGTCAAGAAATATTTTGTCCTATTCTTTTGCCATGAAATATTAATGGATATGGTTTTATAGTGAAAAATATGTAAAATTTAAGTACACTTTCTTTGCATATATATTCACGTGACCAAGTTCACTTTTGTCATTAATATTTATCCAAATCATTTGTAATATAATATTTTTAGTTAAAGAGATTTCAATTTTAATCATAATATGTCATCCACTTATGTAATAAATATTGGAGATGTCGAAGAAAAACAAAAAAATTTGGTGACTTTTATGGATTATATAGAACATGATAAAGAGAGAATTGATATTTAGATTAAAGGTAAACAACACAACTTAGCAGAAAATGGAATTTAGATGAATGTTGTTGGTAAGAGTACCCCTCCCATAATACCATTTTCAAGATAGTGGATGAAAATTTTACTACATCATATAACTTTAACACATAAAATACCACCCTATATAACTTATTATACCAAAATACCATAAAACATAAAAGTTTGTACCCAACTACCATAACCACCAAAATTCCTTTTGACCTTTTCACAAACATCCAAATTCTTCATTATCTCCCAAAATATATTTATGACCAATTTTTCCATCTTCCACACCATATGATCTTTATATCTTAAATCAACATTAATCTATATCTATATATATAAAAAAGCAGGATATTCTGCTAAAAATAACTGCAATAAATTATCTACCTATTAAATAATTACTATTTTAAGAAACCTATTTATTGTTTTCATATTGTATTTATTGTAAGAAACTCAATATAAATAAATACAAATAAACCTATTTATTGTATTTTAAGAAACTCAATACAAATAAAAATAAATAAACCTATTTATTGTATTTTAAGAAATTCAATACAAATAAATAAATACTTAATTTAAGAAATCAGTTATGATACTCAATTTAGTATTTATTGTATAGAAATTTCTAATAAAAAATATAAATAGATAAATAAGATGAAATAAGGGATTATATATTTATTATCTCTCATCTTATTTTTAAGTATTTATTTTAAAGGGTAAATTACAAAAAGTAACTCCACCTATCGACTTTTTTCAAATTGCAACCTAATCTTTTTTTTTTTTTTTCAGATTGTCACCCTGTCTTCCTATGGTTTAGTCGATTGCAAATTTTCCGTGAAATGGAGATTAATTTGTTCACTTTGCAACCTAAAATTTGTTTTTTTTTAATCTAATTGCAACATGAACTTTGTGTTTTTATCAGATTGCAACCAAGAATGAAAATTTCGATTCCGGTGAAAATATAGGTAACTTAAACTTACGGAAATATCGTGAAAATATCGATAACGATGGATATATGGGTACATATATTTATTGTTATTTTTCCTATATTTAGCAATATATTCCGATATTTTCTCGATATTTATTGATATTCTATCGATTTTTTACCGATGTTACATATATTTCACCAATTTTGACCAATATTTCTTTGATATTTATTTTATGAATATCGATCACACTTATATAATATAAATGTCACACTCATATATATATATATATATATATAACATAAAGGTGTGAAGCGAAAACAAATCATGATTTACGATTGGACAAAAAATTAAAGTTTGGGTTGCAAAGTGAAAAAAATTAATTCATTTGCCGGAAAAAAGATTAGGTTGCAATTTGAAAAAAGTCGATAGGTGGAGTTATTTTTTGTAATTTACCCTTTAAAATAAGTACTTAAAAATAAGATGAGAGATAATAAATATATAATCCCTTATTTCATCTTATTTATCTATTTATATTTTTTATTAGAAATTTCTATACAATAAATACTAAATTGAGTATCATAACTGATTTCTTAAATTAAATATTTATTTATTTGTATTGAATTTCTTAAAATACAATAAATAGGTTTATTTATTTTTATTTGTATTGAGTTTCTTAAAATACAATAAATAGGTTTATTTGTATTTATTTATATTGAGTTTCTTACAATAAATACAATATGAAAACAATAAATAGGTTTCTTAAAATAGTAATTATTTAATAGGTAGATAATTTATTGCAGTTATTTTTGGCATGATATCCTGTTTATATATATATATATATATATATATATATATATATATGAAACAATTCAAATTGGACTTAATCTACACATTTTGAATAAAAAAGTTATGAATAATAATTATAAGATTGATAAGTCAATATATCAGGGACTAAGAATGATGAAATTTTAATTTGTGAAAATTCAGAAAAATTACCTTTGTCCAATCCCTTATGCCACCTCAATTAATCAGAATATAAATATAAATAAAATTTGACAACAAATAAATATAAAATAAGAAAGATAAAATAAAATATTTGTATATTTCAAATGAATAAGTTGGTTAACTTGACATAATAATTTTAATCTAATTTTTTCTATTTGATATGTTTTATATGTGTAATCTATTAGGTACACCTAAAGACGTTCAAACGGTTCCGAAAACCGAAACCGGGGCGGTTCGAACCGCCGGTCAACGGTTCGGGGGAACCGTTGACCCGGTTTTGGTTCCAAACCGGAACCGCAAACCGCCGGAATGCGGTTCGGTTTCGGTTTCAGATTTTTCGAACCGGCGAACCGGCGGTTCGAACCGCCGGTTTTCACATGTTTTCCTTTTTTTTTTGGCTGCGACACGTGTACGGACCAAATTCGAACGGATATAGCCGTTGGAGATCGACGGCCGAGATGATGTAGCCGTTGAACCGGCCGAACCGGAACCGGCGGTTCAAACCGAACCGGAACCGGCGGTTCGAACCGGAGCGGGGGGCGAATTTTTGAACGTGCGGCCGAGATCTTTCGAACGTTGGAGATCGACGGTGGAGATCTTTCGAACCGCCGGTTCAACCGAACCGGAACCGGCGGTTCGAACTGGAGCGGGGGCGATTTTTTTTTTTTTTTGATTTTTTTTCTTTCCGAAATCTATAAATAAGGGTTCAAAATGTGTTATTTTCACACCACTTCTCTTGCTCTCTCTTGCAACTCTAAATCACTCTCTAGTAGCAATCACAATTTCTTGTTTGATCAAAGTTTCAACTACATTTCTAGTTCTTATTTTCTACTTCTAGTCTTCTACTATATTTCTACTTCTACCTAAATTATGTCTGGAAGAGGAGCTTCTTCATCTTCATCTCGTGGGAAGGGAAAGAGTCCCATGATACCTCCACCAAATTATATTTTTTATTTCTATATTTTAATATCAATTTACAATAAATTAATATTGTATATCATAAAAACGTTTAAAAATGAAAAATCATTGAAGCCCACACACATACATTTCCATATTTCAGTTTGATAAATTTTATATGAATATTAAATTTAAGATCATTAAATAATGATTGATTTTATATATTATATATTTAAAACTGATTTAAAATAGGGTAAATTACAAAAAACAATCCCAACTATGAACTTTTTTAAAATTGCAACCTAATATGTTTTTTTTTTAAGATTGCCACCCAGTCTTTCTGTGATTTTGCCGATTGCAAAATTTTCCGGTCATTTTTCCGGCAAATGAATTAATTTTTTTCACTTTGCAACCCAAACTTTAATTTTTTTGTCTAATCGCAAATCATGATTATGTATTTGATAAGTTGATATAATTTTTTATTTGATTTAAAATAAATGAGTTATATGTGACGTTGAACCAAAAAAAATTATTAAAATACGTGTGTATTTATAGTTATAAATGCCAATAAAATATAAATTTATTTCTCTCAATACTTAAATCATAACATTTCTAATACATATAACTTATTTTTCGATTTTAAATTTAGTTTTTAAAATTTCACTACCCATGTAATGTTCTGACACAATTTTTTTTATTTGTTTGTTTAATCCATAGATTAATATATTACTTTATATATTTCAAATTTCTAATATTTTTGAATATAATTATTTATAATGGCATAAATTTAAAATTAAAATACCTAGCTTTATACTAATACAAATTAAAAAAGTATCAATATATTTTGTTAAAATAATAATCATTACATTTTATATGTTATTATATTTTTTTAATAATTATATATATGACACATTGTGCAACGCACATGTACACTACTAGTGGTTGAAAAAGGGCCCAGTAATATATCACTAAATCTTGTGATATGGCTACCCATAAGGATGGATGGATAGCTTATCACATGTATTAATGATAATTCATAATTATTTGGATACAATCAAGCCTAATCAATAATTTGAAGCAAACACACCCTAGTGGTATAAAAAAAATTGATATAGAGATAGATTTGTTTATACACATATATACTATATATAAAGATTTTGAGATATGCATCGAACTAGTATAAGGTTCATGTATTATATAAATTTAAATAGATTATATTTAGTAAAATATAAGAAAATTAAACCATTTATATTAATATCAAAAAAAAATTATGATTTTGTGTATTATATAAGTTTAAATACGATTTTATAGTTATCATCTAAAGTAATATTAAATATAATGTAATTTTAGTATTATATTATTTAACTATTGAAATAAATAATTCGAATGTGTATGATAAATCATTGTGTGCATATTAAAAATGTGAAAATATATTATAATTTACATTTTAATTTATATATATCATATATATTGTAATATGTTATATATTTGTAGATATTTACATTTTTTGATAATATGATGTTTTGTTCATGTTTTTGTTCCTTTACATCTTATAATTATTTTTAGATTTGTAAATAATTTTCTGCATTGTTTTAGACGGATTTGTTCGATTGTATCTATTCCAAATTTAGTTCCCTTATTGGATGCTCAATCGATCACATATTTTGTAATCAGCATAGTTTCCTTATTTGACCTATTTGAAAGGTTTTTAGTGATCAACAAATTACGACCCTTCTTCTTTTTCTTCTTTTTTTTTTTTTTTTACATCGGCTAATGTGACTACTTGTAATAGTAGCCTAAATTCTTGTAAACATAAAAATAATTATCAGGGGAAAAAAATTAGTATATAATATATTTGAATTGTGAACATGTTATAAGAAATTAAAAGGCATAAAAATTCCAACGTTGAAAAGTATATATCGATTTTATACAATAATAAAATACCCCATCATCCATCAAAACCATTTCCATGAGATGAGACAATTTTTTGATAGAGAATTTCTGTGAGGTACAAACCATAATTTGATATATAATTGGCAAGGTATTCATATCAATTTAAAATTGTATCAAAAGTGATTAGATTAAAATATAATGTAAAAAAAGTATAGCATTAAATTTTGAATAGATTATTTAGTGAAATATACAATATCAATTGAGAGATATTAGATGGGGGTGTCGTGCGAAATATGCCAACAACAATGATATGATATATGATTTCAGTTAATTATATTGAAAAAAAAAATGTTGGCATGATTCAATATAACTGAAATCACTTAAATGTGACGGGTCATACCATTTTACCCATATTGAAAAGAATGATTAATTTTCTATAAAACTTATCAAATCATATTTATACATTTTACTCACATTGAAGAGGAATGAATAATAATTATTATAAAACTTATCAAATCATATTGATTCTTCTTGTACATGACTCAGTTATTGTAACCGTTATAATGAAAATGTTTTTTATCTAGTGAAATAATATATTATCTTAATCTTAAATATAAGATTTTAAAATATAAATATAAATATTTAGTAGGTTAAAAGTTGAGATTGCATTATAAACTTAAATTCAATTTACATTCAATATTTATACGTAATATTTTTCAAGTTTTACAAATGCAATTTTCTGAAAAATATTGTGGTAATAAAAAAAATCATGATTCTAATTGTTAAGTATATTATTTCAATGTTATACATATTAATAAGAAAAACACTTACATGTATAAAATGATAGCTTACCAAATTTTAAATATTTTGTTCATTATGACTGTTGATTCCGGCAAGAATTCTGATCAAAACAACCCAACGAAAATAATGCAGCAATAACTCACACTCTCAATCGCGTAGCTTACGAAACTCGAACAAAACAAAAAAACAAAACGAACAAGACAACGATATACGTGGTTCGACCAACAACTAGGTCTACATCCACGGGGATTTCACAGCCAATTCACTATCACACAGCAAGAATTCGATTACAAGAAGATAACCCAAAACTAGGGTTTTGTATGTAAACCTACGCACACTCACTAGCTTCTATCTCTCTCGACTTTTTATGTTTTCTTGTGAATCCAGCTGCAATGTATGCATGCCTATATATACTACTAAAGCCCTCAATCAATTGAAGTAACCGCTAAACGGATAAGCTTGAATTTCTGTTACAAATCAAACCTGCCGCTCAAGAACCCTAACTAACAGCTTTATTTAACTTAACTAACCCAGACCGCCCGCCTGCGATGAATCGCCCGACTGGTTTTCCTCCGGTTCTTGATGCACTGGACCCGGTTCTGCAATCTAGACTTCAAGCTGGATTTAATCTTCATAATGACATTATAATATTTTATGGTTTGTATTAAAAAAAATTATATATTATCTCTTCCAATATTTTAAACTTGGCAAAAACTTATATACCCCTGGGGCACATAGAGGCACGGATCTAGGTGTTATATACATGTTCTTCAGGTGTTATATATATACTCTATAGGTGTTGTGTTTCTTGGTGTTATAATTATACCCTACAAGTATCATATGTATATAAAAGTATTCATGTGATACATGTAGATTATATATTTAACATCATATAATGATTAATTTGGGGGCACTATGCCCCTGGGGCACACAAGTGTCACTCTTTAAACTTTTTACTGATCTATATAGTATCTTTTTATATATTTAAAAATCTGCTATATTTATAAGATAACTTATTAATTAAAAATGGGAAAAACACTTAATATGAGAATTTAATGTTAAAAAATAATATGAATATCATGTGACATTTTGAATCTTTCTTTTATATAGATGAAGATTACACATATACTCTAGGTGCATTTAAGTTTGGTTTTGAAATCTGCAAAATTTGGCCATTTGGTTAGTTCTGTTTTGAAAGAGAAATCAATAAAATAATCAAAACCAAACATCTCCCACGGTAAATTCTTAAAAATTTAAGATATGTTTAATCTAGCATCTCCATCCGTGTTTTAAATTCTTAAGAATTTAAGATGTGCTTAATCTAACAATACTTAAAAAATGCACACTAAATTATCTAAATCATCAAACTTTGCTTTGGATTCAAAGCAAGATTTACGTTGTGTTGATTTTTTCTTCAGTTTTTATGGAATATTACCGAATAGTCTCTTTTACTATGAAAAATGATGCATACTGCTGGAGATGAATGTCAATTTCAATATGAAAATCATGTATACTGATGAAGATGCCTTAGGATATATTTGTTGATTGAAATTTAATACTCAAATTTATTTTTAATCAAAATTACAATCATATTAGTTTACACATATAAAATTAATCACATGCACATAATATCGTGTAATTCTATACATACAGCATGTACACATATATAATATAAATACATCATATACAATATAATTTTGAGTAGCACTTGGGTGCCCCCGGGGTACGGATCCAGGATCCGTACCCCCAACCCGACCCGAAATATATATATATATTTTTTTCTTTTTTCTCTCTATTTTTTCCATCTTCTTCTTCTTCTTCTCTGATCTTCTTCTTTTTTTTTTTTTTTTTTCTTCTTCTTCTTCTCCGATCTTCTTCTTCTCCTCCTCCTCCTCCTCCTCCTCTTCTTCTTCTTCTTCTTCTTCTTCTTCTTCTCCGATCCTCTTCCTCCTCCTCCTCTTCTTCTTCTTCTTCTTCTTCTTCTTCTTCTCGGATTCTTTTGTGAGGGTTAGGGTTCGCAGCATTCGCCGGATTTCGTCTTGCCGGATCTCGGAGAGGGAGTTGAGGCGGGCGGAGGAGAGCACCTCCTGGGCGCCGAGGCGGCGGAGCCCTTATCAAGTTCCTTAACCACAACATCACTCCATGCTTGCCCCTCCGTGGCACTATCACCGCCTCCGGTGACCTCATGCACCTGTCCTACATCGCCGGCCTCCTCACCAGGAGGCCCAACTCAAAGGCTGTGGGCCCCAAAGGGGAGAAGAGCTCAATGCCGAGGAGGCCTTCAATCTTGCCGGAGTTAGTGGAGGGTTCTTCGAGCTGCAGCCTAAGGAGGGGCTGGCACTTGTCAACGGCATGGCTGTTGGCTCTGGATTGGCCTCCATTGCTCTGTACGAGGCCAATGTTCTTGCTCTCTTGACTGAAGTTATGTCCGCTATTTTCGCTGAAGTTATGAATGGGAAGCCTGAGTTTACTGATCACTTGACTCATAAGCTGAAGCACCATCCGGGAAATATTATGATTTCCTGATTGCTACTAAGCTTTCACAGGCCCCTGTTTGTAGGTTTTTGTAACTTAATAATCATTAGTTTGCACACAAAAATGGGTTTATAAATTTCTATGTTGGTTGTGGGCTGATTTTCCATTGCTGCTTCTTCTTCATCTTCTTCCATCTTCATTGTTGCTTCTTCATCTTCTTCTATCTCTCCATCTTTAGTTTCTTATTATTCTTCAACCTTCGTGATGGGGAGATACATAGAAGAATTACCAATTGTGACTATAGATCTTGCATCCAACATACCACTAGATGATTTGCAGAAATATTTCGAAGAGAAAGATAATGAAAATCGAGATATATTATGTAATACCACAGAAGCATACACGTAATACCTTATAGGTATTTATGTAATACCCGAAAGAGAATTATGTAATACCTGAAAAGTGATTATCAAATACCTTAAATGTGAGTATGAATGTGTAATACCATATAGATAAAAATGTAATACCTTAAACATATTTATGTAATACCTGAAACATATTTTATGTAATACCTGAAACATATTTTATGTAATACTTTAAGGATAAATATGTAATACCTTAAACTATAAGCAGTAATACCTTAAAGTTTAAACAATAATACCTTGAAGCTGAATATGTAATACCTTATACTCAAAAGCAGTAATACCTTAAAGGTGAGTATGCAATACCTTATACTCAAATATGTAATACCTCAAAGGTGCATATGTAATACCTTATGTTTTAAACTCAATACCTTAAAGATAAATGTGTCATACCTTAAAAATGTGTCATACCTTAAGAGTATACACGTAATACCTTAAGAGTATACACGTAATACCTTAAGAGTATGTGTATAATACCTATCACTGAATGGAATCTGGTGTGCGCGAGCGCACACCAGCATAGCTGCAGACGCGCGTGGGGGCGCGTGGGCGCGCATGAAGATGGCCCACGCGCCGGGTCAGGTTGGGGGCACGGATCTAAGATCCGTACCCCGGGTGCACCCAAGTTTTTGCCTATAATTTTAAATTGAATCAACCAAATTATACTTGTAACAAATTAAAGGTTATAGGGTAATTCTACCATACACCGATGGTAAGTATTAATATACCAACATTTTTCATTGTGGTAATTTTACATAAGGTAACTTTTGTTTTTTGGGTTGTGACTATGAGCTGAGTTAGGTCTGCTTACTTGGGTCACTTTGAATTAATTTTTGGGCCAAACTATACACACCCCACACATTACTAAACGCACCCCATTACAATAATAAAAAATGAAAATATTTACATAAAGTCAAATCTACCCTTATTATTTATTAATCATTTTAATAAAAATAATACAAAACATAAACAACACATCTCATACACATCCACACTCTATAACTACTGAACACACTCCATATTAATACACATTACATACACTCATCTTCTTCACCTCACACGCTAAAAAACTCTTACTCCATTAACACACCCTCAAAAAAATCTTTGTAAACTCACTCACTTAGTCAAAATCATCAGAAAAGGAAGAAAGAACACAAGATATGGAGTGTGGAAGTTATAAAATTTCTCATTACTAATTTTCTTGTCAAAATCGTTGAAAATCTCAAAAATCGCGACAAATGTTCGGCCAGTACAGGCCGAACGCATTGAAGAGTGTTCGGCCAGTACTGACCGAACGTATTGAAGAGTGTTCGGCTTATCGCCGAACACTGTGAAGAGCGTTCGGCCTATCGGCTAAAGAGCGTTCAACCTATCGTCGAACAGTGTGAAGAGTGTTCGGCCTATTGCCGAACACTGTGAGGGACGTTCAGCAAACCAGGGCCGAACATAACCTGGTTCGCAAACGCGAGCGTGATGCAATTTTCAACAAATTTTCAACTTCTTAGCCCGTAAAATCCATAAACCAACAACTTAAACATGATTTATATGCCATTTTCATATAATTTTGCTCACATTGTGACATATTAAGCATATGAAAAATGTTTAAAAAAAAATTCAACTACACTTGGAGCTTCATGTTGTTCATTAATATCCATAGTAAATTTCGATTGTGATTGATCAAACTCATCAAACTTTTTCGATCTTACACCTTACAAACTAAAGAAATTGGATGATAGAAGCTTGAGCTTTGGTAGGGATCATGAATTGGGGGAAGAAACTAGGGTTTCACAATTGATATGGGAGTGGGAAGGATGTTGGGATGTGTAAAGTAATTAAATTGTTTTTATTGTTATTTTATTTGGTGAATGGTATAATTGTAATGTTATGGGGTGTGTTTAGAAATTATAGGAAGAAATTGATTTATTTATGTGTGTGTCTAGTAATTGGGGTATGTTTAGTAATGGATGGGGTGTGTATAATTTGACTCTTAATTTTTTCACTTCATTATCTACTATTGAGCCATTGTTGAGACCATAAATTTTAAATAATGTATTTAAAATATATTAAAGAAAAATAAAATATATATATTCAAAATATATAAATTTATGTTAAAATGTATAAATTTCATGAAATAAAATATTAGTTAATAGATTATATATTCTAATTAATTGAAATTGGTAAGAAAGAATATGTGGTTGATTAAATAATATGATATTAATTTTGCTAGTAAATTTGAATATTGAAGTAGAATGAAATTATAGTTGTAGGATCTTTGTTTGAATCTTGATTTTCTTGATAATTGATTATTTGGAATTTTTTTAATTTTGTTTATTTGGTTCCATATTTAGGTTAATTTAAACCAATTCTCTGAATTTGATCACCTAAATAAAATTAGAAAATTTTGATTTTGTTTATTGGTTTTATATTTAGATTAATATAAATCAATTCTCTCAATTCGGTCATATAGATAAAATTAGGTAATTTAATTGGACAATTAACTAGGTTTTAATATGCTAATATCTTTGAAAACGACTGTGCTCATCCTATCTATAGTTGACACCGTGTTAACTATAGATATGACGAACAAGATCGATTCCATAAAGACTAGTGATCTGAAATAATATTAACTACCTAATTAATTCACCCAATTTTATTTATGTGACCGAATTGAAAGAATTGATTTAATTAACCTATGTCTATGGATAAATAAATGAAATAAAATATCAAATGTAATATAATTTTTATTAATATATTATTTAACTATTGAATAAATAATTTCTAATTTGTGTGAATATAGTTACTTTTTGATCGTCTATATTATTTATATTAATAATTTATAATTTAGCTAATAATAATAATAATATAGTTACGTCTTACTTGTCTCTATAGCAGTAATAATAATCATTTTACTAACAATTTATTTAGTTCATAATATATATTTATACAACAAAACCGTGCCCCTGACCCGACCCGGCCCGCACGCACACCCACCTGATCTGGTGTGCGCCCACGCATACCAAATTTCATACTATGTGATTCAGTGATGTTGTTATATATATATATATATATATATATACTTTATAGATGTTATATATATACTCTTTAGGTGTTACATGTATGTTCTTGAGGTATTACATATATAGTGTAAGAGGTGTTATATATATACTCTATAGGTGTTATATATATATATATATTTTAGGTGTTACATGTATGTTCTTGATGTATCACATATATAGTGTGTTAGAATATATTTGAGCATGTTTTGATGAGACAAAACTGTAGAAAGTAACCCTCTATCAGTAAGCATAACCTATCTTATAAGGTTACTGTAACGAGGTTACTACAGGAAGATACGACAGAGAAAACTTCAAAGAAAGGATACTGAAAAGAATGGTGAAGGAATCTGGTAAACTAAAAAGGATACTGCTTACTGCAGGAAGCTACCTGGAAGAGACCATGCCAAAGCATACTGCAAAGCAGCAAGCTACAGAAGCTTCAAGCCACCTGACAGAGCGAGGCTGGGAAGGAAGCTCCAAAGCAAGCACGAGAAGGAAACTACAAAGCAAGCATGGGAAGGAAGCTGAAAGTTACTGGTAGAGAGAAAAGGAACGGAGCCAATCAAATGAAGACACGTGGAAAGTAAAAAGTTGGCATGTATCAGAAATAGAACAACGCATTAAATGCTGGAAACCTACCCACCTTCAACGGGCAGATTTCCTACATCTATAAATAGAAGACTGAAAGGAGTAAGTAAGAAGTAGGAGAGGGGGAAGAGCGTACAGAAGAAAAGAGAGGAGTGGGGGAATGAAGAAGAAAATAGAATGTATAGAAGATCAAAAGAAGAGAAGAAAGCTCAAACACTCTAAACCCCAGAAAGCTAGATTACTTAGTCACTCAGTCTTGCAGCAAACAACAGCAGTGCAACCTGCAAAAGAAGTCGAAGCTTGTTGCATCCAGTTGAAGAAGAAGACAAACCTTTTAAGAACTGTCTCGGAGTGCTTAGTGCTAGGACTATGATCGTGATAAGTTGTTTATTTTCTAAAAGAAGAAAGTAATGATCCTGTGTGGGTCAAATAGGAGAGTAGGCAAGCAGCTGTGAATAGGCTTGCTACTTACTTGTTAAGTCTGTGTTGTAATAGATAGGGCTATGTAAAGATTAACAAATGTTCCCTCTTGAGAAGAGTCAGAGAGG
Source organism: Scutellaria baicalensis (assembly GCA_005771605.1). NCBI lineage: Eukaryota > Viridiplantae > Streptophyta > Magnoliopsida > Lamiales > Lamiaceae > Scutellaria > Scutellaria baicalensis. Next base: position 36,809,236 of record CM016721.1, read on the forward strand.
ATGTAGAAGGATTACTCCACCTTCGAACCTTTGTATATTCGTGCGTATGTTTGTGCTTACCTTTCCAACTGCATGTCCTATATTTATGCACATCTTCTCTACTTGTATGTTCAATGATTCAATAAAAGAAAGATTCCGCAATATAACTCTGATAAGTAACCTCCCAAAAGGTTACTGATTCTGGACCTAAGCCTTTTGAAAGAGCAAAGTTTGAAAATCAGTATGCTTATTCACCCCCCCCCCCTAAGCCTACTACCATTTGGGACTAACATAGTGATAGGATGTGTTATATATATACTTTATAGGTGTTATATATATACTATTTAGGCATTACATGTATGTTCTTGAGGTATCACATATATAGTGATAAATGTTATATATATATTATAGGTGTTATATATATACTGTTTAGGTGTTACATGTATGCTCTTGAGATATCACATATATAGATTTCATATTATGTGATTCAATGATAGATGTAATATATATACTCTATAGGTGTTATATATATATACTCTTTCGGTGTTACATATATGTGTTGAGGTATCACATAAATAGATTTCATATTATGTGATTCAGTGATATGTGTAATATATATATATATATATTCTATAGGTGTTATATATATACTCTTTAAGTGTTACATTTATGTTCTTAAGATTCAATGATATGTATATATAAATAGTAGATTGTGAATTGCGATTTTATCATCATCTTCCCCAAATTTTCTGCAAACGTTACTACTCAATCAGATTTCTACAATTTCTACAACTCCATACCTGTCACATCCCGATTTTCTAAAACTTTTGGAATGTGAAGCACTACGTTAGCTCAAAAACATTCATGTAAATAACAACAAAAAATAATGAAATAATATTTTCTTTTAAATTATTAATCAGAACTTGATTAAATATAATTTCATGAGTGTGCAGCGAAAAAAAATGCATTAATAATTTAGCAATTTTACAAAAATTATGCAGCGGAAGACTCAATTATGAGAAACCAATTAGTTTAATTTTGTCAAAATAAATAACATGGAAAATAAAACATGATTTTAAGGAATCATGAAAAAAAAAACATTTCATAAACGTCAAAAGAACTAAATTAAATAAATTTCTTGACATCAGCCACTGCGCATCCACCCCGCTCCACATCATGCATTTTATTCTGAAATGTTAGATTATATGGGGTGAGCAAAACACGAACTCAGTGGAGACATGTTTGTCTACATTAAAGACAACATGTAAAAGCAAGACAAATATCACAACATGTATAAAAACATTTTCCTCGTCTTGGGATTGACCAATTAACTCTTAGCACGGCGGGCAATACCCGAGGACCTACTTTTGATCCTTGGACCTCTCGCGTCCCTGGCTAATCCTCATGCATAGATCATAAATCACAACAAGTATTTTCATAAATAATTTTCCTCAAACACATTGCATCAATTTATGAATCACTTCACATAAAGCATTTAATAGAGACCAACACGTAAAGGAAATCCCCACCTTAATAGTTGAAAAACTTTGAATGCGTAGATGCATGGATGCAAGACCGTATATCAGAATTCTCATCTCTTCATCTTCTATTTCCATAACACTATGTGTCTCGAAGTCCTCATTATCTAATATATAAATTTAGTAAATGGATCAATACTATTATCTTCCTTACCTTTAATTATTAAAATAATTAAATGATCGAAATGAAAGAGATTAATTTTAAGATCGAACATAAGACTTTTGGAGAGAAAAATTATTTGACATGATTTGAATGTAAAAGTTCATTCTATAAATCATTGAAGAAAATACAATAATGTATTGGACTTGAAGAATTCAAAACATCAAGTTTAAAAGGGGACATTTTAGAAAAACTTCTAACTAGACATGTTAAATTTACTTACATAATATTACTTGAAATATTTATTTCTCAACAAATATAAGACCAAATGATCATTAATTTTAAATGTAAATAATAAGGAGTGAAATAAGTAGGACATATAAATTTCATAAAATCCCAAGTTGTATAACTATAGGTTTTCCCTTTTGAAACTCAAATTGCATAAATAGTCAAATCTGCATAGCTGTAGAAGAAAATCAAATATTTTGAGAAATATAAATATTTTTATTTTGAAACTTTTCCAGAATATATATGACTTGTAAATATACAACATTTTCAAAAATCAAATCATTTGAAGATCATTAGCTATATGAATTAAATCCTTAAAGTAGAATCAATGTAAATTGTTGGTTTTTAATTAAAAGATGGATAGATAATAAACTTTTAAATGAAATACACTTTGGATTGAATTGAAAATTTTATTGTAGATGAAAACATACATATTACACAATCTGGAAAATTTTCATAAAATTCGAAAACATATAAATAATTATTTGAATTTTGGAAGTAGTCACGATAAACATTTCAAATTCTACGAGGAAGGAATATAAAAATCATATTAAATCGTGCAAAACTCGGTTTAAAGTGAAATTTTTAAAGAATCTCAAATATACTTTAAAGAATAACATATTAAAGTTTTATAAATTTTGGAGGTCTGTAAATATTATTTTGAATATTTTCTAAATCAGAAGTGTTTAACATGTAGATTTAGGGCTAGAAGGAATATAAAAAATCATATAAAATTCTATAAAACTTCGATTGACTTGAAAATTTAAAAAAATGTTAAGAAGACATCCAGGGACAACATACTAAAATTTCATGGAATTCAGAGATATATAAATATGAATTGAATTTTGAATGGAAAAAAAAAAAACATGAATACCTTTAAAATCAAATTGTCTCTTTGTTATGGCTGAAACGAGATATGAAAGAAGATGATTTTCATGGAATTTGGTTGCTGGAAAATCATGATTCATAGATGAATATCAAAGGGTTTTGGAAGAGCCGGTGAGTTTAGGATTTCTATTCCTCAAAAGAACGTAGAATTTGAGTTTGGTTAGGTTTAGGAAACTTATATATGTATTCTATTTTGTAATGGGCCTCAACAACTTAATGAGCTTATATCAACATATAAAAGGGGAAATTACAAAAGTCAAGCTAAACTATAGCCACTTTTGCACTTTGTTATATCAACTTTTAAAGTTAACTGAATAAAAGCCAACCTTTACGGGTTTACTGTATGGCCGCCAGAACCTCACCGGTGGTGGAATATCCGAGGAATATTCCTTCCCGTGCCTGGCAGGTGCATAAAATGGAGGGGATTTTGGTAATTTTAAATGTTTAGGATTTAGATGATTTTCTGAAAGGGCAAAATCGGGATTTCATTAACAGTACATAAAAATAAAACATAAAAAAAAATATGAAACTGAAATGAAATACAAAAATTAAAAATAGCAAACCCGATTCCTCAAATGAAACCTGATCCCTCCAATCAAAAAAATCAAACTCGACATTCACCCCCAAATCAAACCCGATTCCTCCAATCAAACATAAAACCTAGTTTCATACCCCCAAATTGAAGTAATTAATTCTCAATGTTCACCCCCAAATTGAAAAACCGTAGGTTTACTACACCCCAAAATTGGTAGAATTATTTTCGAAGAAGAAGAAGTACGAAGGCTTCTTGTGAAGCGACAACCTACACAACGCAGAAGAAGCTATGGGTTGGGTTATTCGAACGAAGGAACACACTGCAGAACTTGATGGAAAACCAACACCCAATTACGGTATGACTGTGGGATTGGTTCTTCTATGAGTGGTTTTCTTTTAGTTATAGGACGTTAGTGAAGTTTTATTCCTTCTATGAGTGAACTTGATGAAGTTTTTTCTTAATGTTGAGATTTGTTAGAGTATTTTTACACCCATGTATTTAGGGCAAATTTAAAGTATTTATTCAGTTTTGCTAATGTTGAGATGTATTCTGTTATTGCCATGTATTTAGGGCAGATTAAGGCAATTAACAAAAAGTATGTAATTGTCAATCTGACATGTATTGATGAATCTTTTATGTTCAGGTGTCGTTAACTCAGATAAGTTTACTATAAGACTGTTCCATTCCGGAAAATTTGCATGTTTTAGGAAGATGGTTTATTGTGGGCCAAATCTGAGAGTGGACCGTATAGATTTTTGTGATGCTGATGAAATTTCCATGCTTGAAATTGTGCAAATGGGCATTGAGATAAGGTTGGAGAAGGTAAAGTCTTTTCACTACAATAGAGGTCAAGTGAATGATTGCAATAACTTGTACACCATACAAGATGACAATGATGTAATGGAAATGGTCAACTGGATTGATGAAGACAGATTGATAGGCATATTTGTGCAGCATGAGTGTGAGAGTGATATGGAAGAGGGGGGAGATGAAAAAGATGGTGACAGTTGGGCAGAGGAAGAAGATGCTAGTAATAATATGGTTTATGTTGATGAAGTCATGAAAGCTCTTTGTGATGAAGAAGAAGAACATGCAATGACAAATGAAGAAGATGAACATGCAAGGGCAGATGAAGGTCTAGAAGATGAAGTGGCAGGATTCACTGAACCATTATACAATGTAGTAGATGACAATCCTAGTGGTGATAGTGATGATGGTCAAAGCATAGGATCTGATTCAGACATCTCTACAGACTTTGTAGATAGTGAAGAAGATTTCAGTGATGATGACTCCTTGTTTGATGAAGCTATGGATGATGATGTTGAGTGGATGGGACTAGGCAAACACATGGATGCGGGAGAGGGATGCAGTAAAGACAGCTCGAAAACAGATCCTTCAAGTCATGATGGTTCAGCTATTCCAGTGTATAGAGCCAAAAAGGGGCTATGTGATCCTAAATTTAAACTTAGCATGAGATTTCCAGATGCTGCAACCTTCAAGGATGCTGTTAGATCTCATTCAATCAAGTGTGGCAGGGATGTGAAATTTTTATACTAATTTTCATATTGTACTTGTGTTTTCCTGATGAGGTAGGGAAATGAAACATGCAAAGAGAGTGGAAAATTGAGTGCCAAAAGAAAGAACACCAAGGGATCAAGTGTGCATTGCAAAAAGACTAAGGTAAGTATTCAATTTCCTTTGCTGCCAATTCTGAACATGATTTGTTGTTGTTTAGACTAAGAATATTGAGCTGATTTTCTGATGTGGTTTTATGGTAATTCTAGTTAATGAAATCAGATTGGGTGCTAGTTAATCTATTTGAATTTAGTTATTGGGGGATCTGTTATAGGTTGTTCTCATGGAGACTTCTACAAGGGTTACAAGAAGCAAAACCCTGAATACTTCCACAGGCCCATTTGATATTGAAGTACCAAAACAGAATCCTAATTCCAAGGTACTAACTCTCCAAGTTATCCCATATGTTTCAATTCAAAGTTCGTTTTAATAAATGTTTATGTGATTTTTTTAGGTGAATACAAGAAATACTGCAAAACCAAAGAATATTACACCCACAAGAGGTAAACCAAAGAAGACTATGGTCACACTTCCTGAGAGTGGCACCCAACAATCTTCAAACAAGGCTATGGTCACACTTCCAGAAAAGAGTGGTGTGAAAGTATCAACCACCAAAGGACATACCTCAAAGAAAATGGTTGTATCCTAAGTGTGTTTTGATTATGTTGCTTACTATGTTAGACTGAGATAAAGACTTTAGGCTTTGTGATGTTGACTACTTTGTAATATTTGTGTACTGATCTTTAATTTGAAAGGATTGAAATATTGTTGTTTGGTTGTTATGGATTTATGCCTTGAGTTTTTGTTTCTGTTTTATAATTCTTATTTAAGCTGGCATGTATATAGGTTGGGAATATAATGACTTGTTTTAAAATAGAGAAGCAATAACTGTAAATTGCTCAAGGCATTAAAATAGAGAAAATTATGCATTACATCATATTCAACTAGGCATTACAATAGAGAAAATTGCACTAGTTCATGAATCCATCTACTCCTATTAAACATGAAACTGATTCACTTCATCAAATACATAATTATCCAAGAGAAGAACAATGACACCAACAACCACTTCTCCCTTGAATTCTTTCGTTTCAATTCATCGTTAAGGTTATTATTAACCCGATCAATTTCACGTTCAAGGTTATTGATTCGTCTTAATAATCCCGGAATAATTTGTCGAGCTCTAGCACAAATAGGAGGATCAATCCAAAGAAAGTAGTTGCATCCTCCATCCTGCAACAAAATTCATCAAATTAAAGAACAACACATATGTGAAAGAATCAATCCAGCCAACTAAATTCCAAACCCAGGAAAGAAAAAGGACAAAAAATTCATATCAAACAATAAAGAAAAAAAAAAAACATTGCAGGGAATTACATGGCCACAAACTCAAGAAATGGAAATCCAAGACTCATAAAATCGTTTTCCTGGAATCTGCTACAGTGACGCCCTTCTTTGTATTTTTATAAAGTCATCAATTATCAACTAAGATATATTCATTTTCTTTTCAATTTTCGTGTTTGCAACTTCAAACAAAAATCCAGAAATTTCAACAAACTTTTATTTTAGCAGATTGTTTCTCTTATTCACTACTGCTAACCACTTCTTTTTCTCATACAAACTTACAAGTGGATTTGTGTGTGATATTAACCCAAAAAACATTTTCAAACTTGAACTTACCTGTGAATTTTGGCACGACGCATACCTCCTCCCTGGATTCAAATCGGTCCATGAAGTCTTCTTTGCTGTGATATTACCACAAAAGCAAACTTCTTCCATTCTCACTCTTCGGCGGAATTAATTGCTTCAATTTGGGGAATATGAAACTAGGGTTTATGTTAATTGGAGGAATATGGTTTTAATTTGGGGGTGAATGTCGGGTTTGATTTTTTTAGGGGGGGGGGGTTCTTTCATCATTCATTTTCTTATTTTTTGATTTAGGATTTATGATTTATTTTATGTAGTGTTAATAAAATCCCGATTTTGCACTTTCAGAAAATCATCTAAATCCTAAACATTTAAAATTACCAAAATACCCTCCATTTTATGCACCTGCCAGGCACGGGAAGGAATATTCCTAGGATATTCCACCGTCGGTGAGGTTCTGGCTGCCATACAATAAACCCGTAAAGGTTGGCTTTTATTCTGTTAACTTTAAAAGTTGATATAACAAAGTGCAAAAGTGGCTATAGTTTAGCTTGACTTTTGTAATTTCCCCACATAAAATATATTATATCATAAGATTCAAATTAATTTATAATGCTCTCTTATTAATATTGTAACGCCCTGTTTTAAAAATACTGTTTGGGCGCTACTTACATTAGAAAATGTCCCTCTCAATAATAATAAAGATAAATAAAATCAGGAAAAACCTGGAAATATTATCCCATAAAACATTGTTATGAAATACGAATTTTTGGAAAATGCAGCGGGAATGATTTTATTGAAATTCCTTTCTTTACAAACACATTTTTGATACATTGAAAAGAGCGATAGAATAATCATTTACATAAATAAACATGTTTGGAGTTTATAAAAATAAAACTCTTTATTAAAATCTTCTACGACCTTGATAGTATCGGCTACCGACATTCACTGCTCGCACGCCACGTCCTGAATACTTTAAGTTGAAAACATTTTTACACATAGGGGTGAGTGCCAGAAAACACTCAGCGGGGTTCATTTGTACCGTGGAGGGGATACATATAGTAACTTAATCATATCATATACATATACATATACATATTACACATTGTGGACTCCCGAGTAGTTCCCTGTAAACCATGTTGGATAGATATCCGAAGAAAATGTATTCGGGACCCAAGCCGACCCTATGGGTTTTTACACCCTTCATGTTGGGTTTCCGAAGAATACCCTCTATGCTGGGTTTCCGAAGAATACCCTACTTGGCGTGCAAGCGCATGCGCAGTTACATTTCACATAATAGTTCTCACATAACATATAGTACACATTAATCACATTCACGTAGGTTCATATAATTCACGACTGCAAATTGGCAAATAAATCCCTTGACATGTATTGGTTTCTAAAGAAACCCCTCTTGTATGGGTATTATCCCGACATTTCATCATATGAAACCAGTCGCATTTGTATCCCTCGAAAAACATTAATCCTTGAAAACATATAATTTACTCGAAAATCAATCATAAAATAATAACCAACTTGAAATCGACTTCACTTGATTACTGAAATTAAGAAATTAATGAAATTAAGATCTCTATGTTGATTTAGAAAATTATATTTTTGTTCTAAAAGGTTGTACATGAGAGTTGTGTTTTAATTATCTTCAAATTAAAGAAAAAATATTTAAATTAATATGCTAGAGACGTCATTATTTCGATGTAGATAAACAATTTTCATGGTTGTGTAGTTTATGTGATGTCTTCATGATGAATTTAAATACTATATAATAAATTCGAATTGCAAAATGAAGTATGTGGCTTTTTTTGCTAATTTTTGAAAGGTTGAGATTAAATTGTAAATTTAGGAAATGTGATGATTTTATTTTGCAATTTGATTTTTAAATCTTTTTTGGTTGGAAATGATGTGGCATCCAATGTGACATGTGACGTGACATGTTTGCCGGATACTTGGACTCCGGTTGCCGGAAAATGTAAAAGTGGCCAAAATTGCAACAGTAAACAAAAGTTGTGTTTTTTTTTGGCAATTATTGAAAAGTGAGGATAAATTTGCAATTCTTTAAAAAGTGGTGATTTTTTTTGCAAGTACGTCTTACAATTAAATAATTATCTGTCATCTTCGATGTTAAACGATATTAATTTTTTTTTCTAATTCACTTTATTTTGAAATAAAAGGTTGAAAATACATAATTGACAGTGCTTGCATCAAATTTCTACGTAAAATTTCTAATTTTATTGTGTATTGTTTCTATATATACATACTCACACACACATGCATTTAATTTAATTAATTGAATTTTGATTTTTAATTCATAATTTTTTTTAGTTTTTTTAGTATATTTAATTTAAGTGACTAACAATATTAGTTTGTAGCAAAGATAATAAAAAAAAAAAATCAACTATAAATGTTGCGTATAAAGAAATTTTTAGAAAAACTTACAAACTTTGCAGATAAATTTTGATTTGAAGATCATGATTGATACTTCTGTTTTTAATATTAATCATAGATGAGTGAATTGGATATGTACAATATCGATATAGGGGTGGTTCGGTAGGGTATACCGAAAATTATATGCCATACCGAATACCGTATCGAAATTTTTGGTATGAATTTTTTTTTACTGATACCGTACCGAAATTTTCGGTATACCGAATTTTCGCTATAATAATAGTCTATACCGTTCCATACCGAATTTACCGAAATTTTCATATACCGAAATTTTACCGTTATACTGAAAAACCTTATACCGAAATTTGCCAAAAATTACAATTTTACCGAAATTACCGAAACTTACCGAAATTACCATAACTTACCAAAAAGGCAAAAACTTGTGTACCCCGGGGGCACGGATCTTAGATCCGTACCCCTGACCCGACTCGGCACGTGGGCAGCCTCCACGCACGCCCACGCGCCGCCACGCGCCCCCATAGCAAATCTGGTGTGCACCCACGCACACCTGATTCCGTAGTTAATGATCCAGTGATGGGTATTACATGTATACTCTATAGGTATTACGCGTATACCCTATAGGTATTATACTTATTTTTCTTAAGATTCAATGATACCTATTTTTCTTAAGATTCAATGATAGGTATCATGTGTTTACTCTATAGGTATTACATGTATACTCTATAAGTATTACGCGTATACCCTATAGGTATTACACTTATATTTCTTGAGATTCAATGATAGGTATCATTTGTTTACTCTATAGGTATTATATGTATACTCTATAGCTATTACAAACTTAATCAATTAAGGTACTGATTTTTTATTCTATAGGTACTACATGTATACTCTATATGTATTACAAACTTAATCAATTAAGGTACTTATTTTTTGTTCTATAGGTATTACATGTATACTCTTAAGGTATCATGTGTTCATTCAATAAATGTATGAATTATTTGTTCAAACTTTTGTTCTATAGGTATTACATGTTTACTCTATATGTGTTACATGTGTACTCTATATGTATTACAAACCTACTCAATTAAGGTATTGATTCTTTGTTCTATAGGTATTATATGTATACTCTTAAGGTATTACATATGTACTCTATAGGTATTACCTTTTTTTGTTGATTCAAGATCTCAAAATCAACAATAAAGTAGCCAAAAAGAATGAACACAGGAGTATGAAAAACACAAGAATGAACACATAAAAGCATTATATTATAAAGAACATAGTATATATAACTTGATTACATAAAAAGGTGAAGAAGTCCAATCAAACATAGGACTATCTTCTTCAGACACACACAAATTAATACAATGCCTACTCTCTCATCCAAACTGAGATCTGGCTTATTACAACATATATATATATATATATATAGTTTCTGTACGTATAGTATATATATTATATGCATGTAATAGAGCTCAATGGTTGCCGCCGGGTAGCTTCTCCTTGATCTTCCATCACCCCCTTCTTCTCCTCGTGGCGTTCCTGTTAAAGCCTGCACAACTCATCTAAGGGAGACAACTTTGCATTCTTTGAACCTCCAAATTCAATTTAGAGAACAGTTGATTACCAAATTTGCTATTTTCTTCCAGATCACAATCTTCCTCTGAGTTCTAAGGAACATGCACAATTCTAACAAGTGTACCTGTTCTAAAATGCAAGAAAAACTGAAACCAAAGTTCCATTTGACTGAGATGGATGATGGTTCGATGCAAAATATCTCAACAAAGTTAAAAGCAAAAATATCCATGTTGTTTGATAATCAACTTTCACAAGTCCAATTTCCATTAAACTAGTAAGGTATCAAAAACAAGGCCATGACAACAGTTAACAAAAAACATCTAGAATGTAGAAAACAGAGAGAGAACTTGGAGCTGTTGTTCAGAGGTTTAATGGAGCTGAAACTTTCTTCACTCTATAGCCTACCTATCTTTTGTCAGATGAGTTTTATAGGTGAATCTTTACTTATTAGATACAATTCTTAGTTGGATTTGGATATTTCTAGTTTGTTGTTTGTGATGATAGCTTCTCCAACCATTTCTAAGCATTAATTTAACGAAGATAGAGGAACATATGAAACAGAGAGAGAAGCATATGACATACCCTTGTCGATGAAGCCTAGTGGAAGCCTGGTGGCAGCGACAGTCCGATGGCGGTGGCGATGGCGGTGGCGGCGGCGGCGGCGGCTACAGTCCGGTGGTGGTGATGGGGGTGATGAATTTGGGGAAGGAGGTGAGATTGTGTCATTTTGGGGAAAATGACATTGAAATTTGAAACCCTACTCTAAGTATATATAAATGTATGTCTAACACAACGTAAATGTATGTCTAACATATATAAAAGTATGTTTAACTATATCAAATGTATGTCTAACATATACAGAGGTATGTCTAAGTATACATAAATGTATGTCTAACACAACGTAAATGTATGTCTAACATAACGTAGTGGTATGTGCCAAAATTCAAAAATCAAGCCAAAAAAAAACAAAGACATGAAATCTGGGCAGAACTGGTTTGTTTAACATAGCTTAAAGGTATGTCTAACATAACGTAAAGGTATGTTTAACATAACTTATTGGTAAGTGATTTTTTTTCAAAAATCATGTGCGAAAAAAAAAAATGCGGTCCCCCCAACCCGGATCCGACCCGGGTGTATGGATCTAAGATCCATGCACCTGATTCACAAGAGACCTACTCCTATAATATATATATATATATATATATATATTTATTATTATATTTCGGTATTTCGGTATATACCGAAATACCGAAAATTCAAAAAATTCGTACCGATACGGTAAGCGCGGTATTTCGGTAATTCGATATTTTTCCTTAGTCCTATATCGATATATTATTGTGAATTGAATTATCTTAAGTAAATTTAGATTATTTTAGTTATTTAAATATTATACTGTCTTCTATATACTAAAGTTACTTATACTATATTATCAAGTAATTAATATTTATCAACATTATATCACAGACCGTGCATCACGCAGGTGCGAGTACTAGTATACCTAATGTATGGACACCTACTCAAAACATAAATGTTGCAAAATTCCAAAAAATGAAACATAAAATTTATGTTTTCACTATTTTCGGTGTATCCAAACTGAAGTAGTGAACATCCCTATATATTCTATTGGGGCAGAATTCTCGTTACTCTCTCAACAATATCACATGAATCATATCTGATTAATTGCATTAATTATCATATTACTTCTATCCATATTTGAAATAAAGAACTCATTTAATTTATCCAAAATTATTATTAATTACAGACACGTTCAGAACTCTAGTTCCATGAATTCTTCTATATGAGCTGCTTAACCCAATTTTTTTTTTTTTATCAGTATATAATATTGAAATTTTGAATTGCAATCTAAATCATTCTTCCAATTCATTATACATTGCAACTTAAATTTTATTTCTTTATCTAATTGTAATCTCACTTTAGAATATATTTTGATAAATTATAGAATTTGAGGTTACAATTGGATAAAAAAAATACAATGTAGGATGCAAAGTAGAAAATCTAACTCATGTACAATTAGTCGTGTGATCTCCATTTTATCGGAAAAATAGTCAGAAAGGTGATTTGAGTTGCAATTGGATAAACTCTAGAACTTCAAGGGTGTAAACAAATCTCCATTTTGTTGGGAAAATGATGATTATGTTGCAATTGGATAAACTCTAGAACTTCTCGATAAAAAATATGAAGTGGGTCTTATGTGAGAGCCCCGCAATTCACATACACAGTAAAAATAATCCATATCACTAAAACTATCATGAGACTGTATCAGATATGTTTAAGTGAAAATATATTATATTTCGTGAAACGGTCTTACAGAAAAATATTACCATTGCAAATTGAAACATTTGCATTTAACACAGTTTGGAGCGAATCATAATTCATTAATAGGTGAATTTCAGGATAATGCATGAAATTTGAAATTACAATTATTTACAACACTTAATAAAAGAAAATGAAAAACCCTAATTAAAAACCCAGCAGCACCCCAACCCAGACCCCCACCCCTTCTCTCTCCACTGATCGCGCGACTCTTGCTTTCCCCGTCTCCTTCACACGCTAGTCGTGTCTCTCTCTCCTCTCTCTCTCTCTCTCTACATTTGAAACTCACTTCATTAGATTCCAAATCAAACTCCCTTCCCATTTCTCAATACACTCTCTCTTCTCTACTACTCACTTTAGATTCTCTCTCTCCATGGATTCTCATGATTCCTCCGCTCCGCCGTCCCACCACCACCACCACCACCACCACAACCACCACCCCCAACAACCCTTCTCCGCACACCACGCCATTCTAATGGGTCAACACAACCCAATTCAGCAACATCCCTCCAACAACTCGTACCCACTCCCCAACAGCAACAACTCCGTCGCCCCCACCACCTCGGCCGCCTCCAACTCCGCCATGATGCACCAGCAGAACCCCCGCTTCCCCTTCAATTCCGCCCCCCAGAAACCCATGGATCAGTACTACTCCGACGGCTCTCCTTCCGGCAGCGGTGGCGCGTGGTTCCACGTTGAGCCTGCCAAAAAGAAAAGGGGCCGCCCGAGAAAATACTCCCCGGATAACAGCATTGGCCTAGGTCTTTCTTCCCCCGCTGCTGCACAGATTCCTTCCGCTGGGGGTCACGTGGATTCCGGTGGGGGTGGTGGAACCCCGTCGTCGGAAACCCCCATCAAGCGCCACCGTGGAAGGCCTCCTGGCTCTGTGAAAAAACAACTTGATGCTCTAGGTACCATCTTTTTCCCTTTTTCTTTGATCAGTTAAAACTTGTATATTATGGTGGTGTATGATCTTGAATTCGTGATCTTCTTTTTGGTGTGCAGGAGTACCAGGAGTTGGTTTTACACCTCATGTGATTACTGTTAATTCAGGGGAGGTAAATTGCTACTATAATGGTTATTTCTTACTAAATTTTGTTGCCAAATTTGCTAAATTTAGTTTAAATGCTATTTCTTTGAACAAGATTGAGGTGATAACTTTGAGATTCATCTTTCCTTTTCTGATTTAGTTTCTGTTGCTGTACACACACATATATTTTTTTATGATGAATGACGATTTAAGGACCCAAATTTTGGTAAATCACGGGTAAGTAAAATGTTGCAAATTGATTGCTGCAGTAGTTAGTAATTGTCACTGCGAGTTTGATACTCTGTTACATAGAGTTTTGAGCTTCTTATAGAACTTGGTGATCCTTGGTGAGATTATGGACTGTGATAGCGTCTTGATCATGATTGTCTGCCTATAAAAATAGTGCTCTCCATGTCTTTTAGTTTTTACTATTTACTATATATTTATTATTTCACCTGTTGGTCAATTAAGAAATTGGTGTTGAAGGTAACTGTGAAACCTTATTAATTAGAGAGTATTCATGCTGACAAACCTTTAATTTAATGTTTCTTTCATTTTGGATGATGCTCTCTGACCTTATCTGTGTTGCATTTGCCCAATTTATGTTTTACAAAGGGTGCCAGTACTATATTTGCTCCTCTTATTCACCTTATAATATTAGCATTGCAAGAAACCTCAGGATATGACTTAAATTCTCCAATATTAGATATGTAAAATTTGTTAAGTACCACTTCAAGTCTGGCCTTTGTTGTGGTGGTTGAGTAAATGCAAAGGAGTGGGATCTTCTTTGGTGGATCCCTCTTTTCCTTTTTAAGTTTGTGATGATTTAATTAAGTTGATATTTGATTACTAAATTATTGCAATCTTAACTCTGGGTGCCAAGTGTTCTGTATCATCTTGTGCTTCATAGTTACTTTATTCTATTAAGGTTCTGTATATCAGTTTCATGAGTAGGCTCAATCACCCTATGCTATATAAATTGTTTCCATTGATATGGTTATCATACCTCAGATTTCTTTCATCATTGTGCCTGCACCTTTGAGAGGACATGGACTCATTGAAATATTAAGATAGGTTTTGAAATCTTAAATGGCTCCCTAAAGCACTATTTTTTTTTTTTTGACATGAAGACTGATATGAGAGTAAGAAAAGCTTGTGCATCATTGATTAAGAAGTTGTGGTTGATGAGTTTTAAAGTTATCTAATTACATTAATGAGGATAGTTACAGGACAAATCACTTTTGAGGAAAATGTAATGATATTTTGTGATGTACTATAAAAGATATAGAGCAATAAATATGAGTCCATAGGATTTGACAGTTATGTCTTTGTAGTTTTAATAATTACATTATATACACATAAGGAAATAATGTCACTTTAATTGGTTTTTACATATTAGGTTAAATTTGCAATCCTTTATTTCGTAGCTCAATCCTTGAAATTGAACCACCAATAAAGGAAAAAAAGGTCTGTTTTAATTTCAATTCTCCATCAAAAGAATGTAATGCCTAATATTACTTATACCTCAAAATCCTCAATCCAGTTTAGATTTGTTTCCTTTTTTCAATTTATTATATGGATCCAGTGTGAATCAATTTACAAATGTACACCATACAGAAGTCATAAATTATATTCTTATTCTAAGTTCTTGTAATCTTGTATGTACAACAAGCTTTAATTAGGAAAGAAAAAGATGTTTCTAAAGTTTTATATAGAAACTCCATGGCTAGCTTGGTGGTGTGCATGGTTAATTTTAGGGTTGCTTAGTGGGTTCCAATCATAAAGATTTGAGGACTTCTTTTGTTACAAATTTAATAAGAGATTGGAATGTTTAGTAATGATGTTTATAGCGTGAATTACTTGTCCCCTGTATATTCTTACATTTAGTAATGGTGTTTATGCAAGTGTGAACTACTTGTCCCCTGTATATTCTTACATTACTAATAAAATTTTCTCATTTCTAATTCTTATATACCAATGTCAAAAAGAGTTGGTGGAAAACTTTATAACTAGAACCTCCTAAACCATATAAATATAGTTAGCTTAGGATGGTAACTAAAAAGGTTAAAACCTTAATAGGATGCATAGGGGTTTAGCATGATCCATGAGAGTTTGCATTTTAAAGATATATCAAACGATGTTTCTGTTATAACCTGATTACCAGTCAAAATTGCAGATTATGCTTCAAATATATAGTTGTATAAGATGAAAAGGTGACAAGTGAACAAGGGTCTCTACTGCTAGTCCCAACTACTTTTGAGTTCCAAGAAAAAGCCCATTAGATAATTCTTGAGAAAGGCTGACAAAATTATCTATTAATGTTTTTTGTGATTTTCATATTTTGCAGGACATAGCTTCAAAAATTATGGCTTTCTCACAGCAAGGACCTCGTACAGTTTGCATTCTATCTGCTACTGGTGCGGTCTGTAATGTTACCCTACGCCAACCTGCAATGTCTGGAGGCACAGTCACATATGAGGTGTATATCAGTGAAATCCATTTTGTTATGTATGCCTTGAATTTAGGTGTATTGATGCTGCATCAGTTGGTTCTTGTATGAGGAATGATATCTAGAAAGAAAGATCTGAATCTGCCATGTGTGCATAGTGATTACATTTTTATTTCTGCATGAGCTTACCAATAAACATTTCCATACATATAGGTAAGTATAGCATCTACCCCACATTTATTGTGAAGGCTCTTTGAACCACAGCTGGCCTAGTGATGCTCATGTGCTGCATCCTTTTCTAGGGACCCTAAGATGTCTATTAAAAGATGCTCTTACTCTGTCTGACTTTTAACAAATTCTAATGGCAAAATTATCCTAAAATGCCATGTATTTCTTTTCTTGAGCAACACATTGGGTTAGTGTAAAATGATGTGATCTACAGTCTATAACAAGATATGGAACGAGTTTATTAAGTTAAGCTAGAATAGTAGGCTGCCGCTGCTGATTTCAGAATTGCTGATGACCCCTGCTCTCAAGTAACATTTGTATTTCCCTCAACTATTGTTGATAATTTCTTTCTTGTGTTTAGAAATCCTGACAATCTAGAGTAGTCTCCTTAACTTTTTTTTCTTTTAAACTTATGTAGTTTTGTGAGATTATTCCTTCAATTAGGTCTTGGACACACCGTTAGGCTATGGGCAACAGTCCTTTAGTTATGTCTTAGGAAACCCCTCTGGGAAAGAAACTCTGCCATATTGAGAACTTTCTGTGGGAACCCATGTCTATATTGTGGTCGCTTTGATTCTTATAGGAAACACAGAATTATGCAGCAGGGATAAAATCATGTCCGATTTAGCTCTTCTAAATGAGAACATGCACTCCTTTGTTTATGTAAACCATTGAAGTTGTTTGATTGTTTGGTTAATGCAATTTTATTTTTTTTGTGATCATTTGACATTATTATGTTGTCAGTTTTTTTTTTTTTTTGTTAAATCATTTGTCATGGTTAAAGAAGTGTCCGTATTCATCTTGAGGATTACCCTTAATGTAGTAGTCCTTCTGGTCGAACCTTTTTAATGTGTAAAATTTCTGTACTCTTTATATCATGCCCATATCATCCATATTAGCTTCTGTGTGGAGGGGCAGGCATAGACATGAATCTTGTATGAACTTTCCATAAAGCACAAATTGCCATTCGACAACAACTATCAGTTTTCTCTAACCTTTTCAAATCTGTTTCAAAAGGAAATAATATGAGGCTACAATTTATCTATCGTGGACTAGTCTGAGGGATTAACTTAGAAACATCACAATTTGATTACAAAGAACAAGAAGAATACAAAAGGTCCCAGGGTGGGTGGCCAATGTTCAGAAAAAAGAACTAAGTTAATGGATGATTATGACTAGGAACAAATTTTCGATGGAGCCTGCATATTTTCCCATTTATATTGGCTAGGAGGGTTTATGAATTATGAAAGAGTGTCAAATCTTTCTTACATGTGAAAACTTTTGATCATTGTTTCTATTTTTGAATCTTGGGGCAAGATGTCCTTGAGGAAATGAAGGGTTTGGGGGAGAGGTAGTATCTACAGAGCTAGTGATGTCTAGTCCTTATTAATTGTGTTTAGTGCCCCCTGATCTCTAGTTTTCTTTGAATGTTTTCATACTAGTTTGATGCTCATCTCTTAAATCACCGCTCGATGATGTGATAATGCTGTTAAGGTGGGTTTATGAACTGTATTTAATAATAAGCATGAGGTGGATTCACATGTTGCTACTCAAAATCAGTTCCTTTTCTTACATGTAGTCTCTTGTATAAGTATGATCCTTTGACTTGATTCTTGGTTGTATTTTGGATTCTGTGCTTAATATGTGTTATGCAATGGTTAAATCAAGGATTTTGCCGAGTAAAATGGGAAAGCTTGGTAAAAAAATCTTATATTGCCAAAATAAGTTGCAATTTGACTTACATTTGTAATTATCCCTCTGTCTGTTTGTGAATGATCTCTCGATGGCATCATCAAATGATTCAATTCTTTGATGGTCGTGACTCATGAAAATAAATGAAATTAGTAAAAATGTGTCTCCAAATTGTGTTATACTGTTATAACTGTAAAAATGAATTCTTCTTGTTTTTCTTTTTCTTTTTTTGAAATTCTCTTCTCGGATCTCAAAGGTCCAACCATATCAAAATTCTCCTCTGAAATCTCAAAGATTCAACCATATCAAAATTCTCCTCGGAGCGTAGTTTGATGTTATTATCACAGATTCTTCTTGTCAAGACTCCTCATTCTTGGACGTGTTAGTTTGCTTTATAGTACTATACCTAATAGTTTTAACTAGTCTAGCTCTTAATCATGTATTTATATCCATATCCAAGTTGATTACGATTTAGCTGATCATCTGAAAATTAAATAACAGTGATATAATGTGTTAGCATGGAGCCTTTTTTTCTCCTGGACATTTAGCTATTCATGCAAAACTATTTAACCGAAATCCCTTCATCTCTCTGACAATTGGCTTTTTCCAATCAATATCTTCTGACTTCCTCGAATGAAGGTTGTCTTCGGATTTGACTTCCTGGGTCCCTTTCTCAGTCAAAGACTGGGGCGTTCATTGTTCATTCTCCTGAAATCTAAGTCCTATGGTGCTTTAATCTTTCTTAGATTACCTACTTTTCAGGTCAAGTTCTATATTCGGAGTCTAAAATCCTTATCAGTATGTGCATAAACTTAAATTGCCCTGCTGCCATTTTACTTTTACAAGATCAAGTTTATTAGTATGTTAAACCTGTGCAAAACCTTTGGCATCAATTCCTTCTAGTTTATATACCATTAGTTCCTTCTTTTAGCATATGACAATGCTGCCATGATCCACATGCAGGGACGGTTTGAGATCATCTCGTTGTCAGGTTCATTCCTTCAATCTGAGAGTGATGGTAGTCGAACTGGGACTCTTAGTGTGTCATTGGCTGGCTCGGATGGTAGAGTATTGGGTGGTGGTGTCGCTGGTATGCTGAAAGCAGCATCATCCGTTCAGGTCTCTCTCTCTCTCTCTCTCTCTCTCCCCCTCCAAACACTCAGATTCTTAGTTCTAAGAAAGTGTTTGGGTGAGTTATAAGCTTCTTAAAACATCTGATGTTTAAGAGCTATAAGCTTCTCACCTCTTAAGTGTTTGGTGAAGTTTTAAATAACGTCATATTTCATCCCAAACTTAGATTTTAGGAGCTTATAAGCTATTTTAAAAGAAGTAAGGGAGCCCTGACATATTTCTAAATAAGATCTAAGATTTATAAACTCCTTCAAATTTAATCACTTCAATTACGCAATTGTCATATTGACATCTTATAAGCTTCATCAATTTATCTATTCAAACAATTCAACACCTTATATTTAAGATAAGATAGAGTATCTTATAAGATAAAAGAACCCATAAGCTGTTTCAAATATGATTAGCCAAACACCTCTAAATTGCAATTTCCTTGTCCAGGTTGTGGTGGGAAGCTTCATTGCTGAAGGCAAAAAAACCGAACAGTGGGCCTTCATCAACTCCACCTTCAAATATGTTTGAATTTTTCAACCCCAGGGACCCAGACGAGCCCGCTTTCACAAGGCGGTTTGAGGTGAGTCGGATGAGGAGAATGATGGGAGCCCTCTCGATCCGGGCTCGGGACCCTTATGCTTCTGCTGTGGAAGGGCAGTACAGGAATGCGCCAATATATTCAAGTATGGGTTGGCCTAAGTCCATTAACATGCTCCCCAATTAACCTCTCACATTTTCTTGCAATTTATACATATATGGGGATTTCCAGCACATCCTAACATGCAGATTATAGAGATAGAAGAGATTTTCTCTAGTTATTTTATCCTCACCTTTTTCTATAGATTGCTTAGTTTTAGAATGGCCAACTTTTTTATTTTTGTTTTTTTGTGGATTTACATTTGATGGGATGAGAACATCAATTTTTCTTATGCTGAGTTGATTTCTATCTTTATATTTACATCTCAAATCTCCAACTCCCAGAATGTAATAAATATTCCCACTGAAACTTGTTTACCCATTTATTACCATTATTCCAGATTTATTTGATTTTTAGTTCCCTAACATATAATACTTTTTTACATGTATTTGAGGTAATACTCAAACACACACACACACACATGTATTTACACAAAAACTTCTATGAGTTAGACACGAATTTGGAATCTATCATAAGGATCAAAAATTGCCCCACACGCCTCCAGATTCGGTCCCAGGATCTATCAACATGATCAAAACTAAAAACTCGCCCCACGTGCCTCCAGATGTGGTCCAATGTGCATTCACGTGTCCCACGCGCCTGGGTGGGTGTGTTCAAACCCATCCAAATTCGCTTCAAGTGCTGTACCTTGTGCCCCCAGAAGCGATCGTGCGTTCACGCGTCCCACGCGCCTGGGTGATTGTGCTCAAACCCACCCAAATTCACTCTAGGTGTTGTACCTTTATGGTATGTTGATCCTATCTTGATGCTATGTTAGACTTACCTTTATGTCCAAATTTCATACCTTTAAAGTAGTACATAAAGATAGGTCTAATATAATATAAATGTAGAACTAACATAACATAAATGTCAGTGATTTTTTTTAAAGAAAGTTAATATATTGCTCTTAAGGTATAAAATCTGGGCATTAAAGTAGGATTAATATAATATAAAGGTATCAAACATAACACAAAGATCATAACTAAAAATAAAAAATCAAGTGAAAAAAGGAAGAAGAGCAAAGTGGGTGGGTTGACCAAAATTCTACTGGGTTCACAGGAGACTTTCTCATATGTGTATATGAATCAATACACTCCACATTCATGATTATATTGTTATTCTCATCATGTAACAATTTTGTTTGTATCATATAATATTTCTATGTTATCATATACTTTACGCATTCTATGTCATAATTGTATAATTTTGACAAGTAACATTTTGTAATATTTCTATTAGTATTAAATCATACTTTTA
>CM016721.1:37528743-37586243 GCA_005771605.1 Scutellaria baicalensis
TAAAAAAAAAATACAAGTATTCAATAGGAAGACTAAGAGCGATCTGGAGAAGATTCAGGAGTGAGCTGGACCGCAGCTGGATGAAGAGGATCGAACATATCCTCTGGCAAATCCGCAGTTGGGCTTGAAGAGGGATCGACAAGAGCTGGATGAGACGAACTCGGACCAGGATTATCGAGCTGGTTGTCGGGAAGAACTTCTTTTACCGCTTCTTCCAAGCAGCCCGACCACCACCTCGCATCGACGTCGTCGTCCGGATTCCCACGCCAGCCAGGAGGAATAGAGTGAGTCTGCATCACCTTCTGGCCCAGTTCGTTAACATCGAACTGGAACGCCTCTCCTACTTCCTCCTGGCAAAGTCGGACTCCCTCTTTGAAATATGTTATTGCCATGGGAGCTGCCTTCGACAGGAAAAGGATGGAGTCCCACAGACGAGCTATGAGCCTTTCTCGGAAAGACTCAGATATCAGCTCCATCTCCGGGCTCCGAGCGAACTGGTAAAAGCCTTCCCTATACATGGCTTTTCCAAATCCGGCTCGGGAACTCTCTTCCTCTTCGAGTCTCACCTTCAACTCCTTGTTCTCCTCTTCCAGCCTCCGAATTTCGACGTGCGCATCCGAAAGAGCGGACTGCTTCTCCATGGCGAACTTCTCTTTAGCCAGCAGCAGCTCTTCCCTTCTGGCTACCTCGGAACGAGTGAGTGCCAGCTCCACCTCCCTTTCCTCTAGCTTGGCGGACAAGTCTTCGGCTTTGCCAGCATGAAGGCTCAGATCGCTCTCTAACGTCGTTTTCTCCTGGAGGGTGTCCCTTAGACGATCTCGACGATGAAAGGCCTTTTGGCCCATGACTTCGAAATACTTGACAACGTTGGACATCCGCGAGAGGTTCACCTTGAACTCTTTGATCTCGCAATCCTCCTCCTCTTCCGCAGCCTTCTTGCCCGGAACAATCGCCCTCTCCTGGTCGGGCTCTGTTTCAGTCTGCCCCGCCTCAGTCGAGGTGCCCCCCTCAGTTCGCTGTTTTTTTGCCGACCTTTGCGAACTGGAGGGTGCCTTTTTCTTCCGCCGAAGAGGAGGAATTGTTGCTTCGACCCCCTCTTCGGTCATTTCTGCGGCAGGGTCGGCAACATCTGTGGCATGGGCCACTGGCGGCGAAGTGGAAGCGTGAGCAGAGGTACCCTCAGCCAGGTCGGGGCTGTTTCGCGGCGCCAGTTCGCTCAGGCGCCTTTCTTCCTTCTCGCGGAAGGCCACCTCTTGCCTGCTGTTTACTGCTTCATCCGCTGGAGAAAAAGCAGTCTTCTGGGCCTTCGGGACTGCTGGGTCAAGGATGAAGAACTTATTCATCTCTTTATCTGCAACACAAAACATAAGTGGTCAGTATATGCACAGTTCGATAAGTTTGAAAAAAGATAGCGAGATATGAAGGGAAATTTTTAAGCAACCTAAATCGAACTGACGAGGGACTGGAGTGTTCGGATAAAACCTCCAGAAAGCTAACAATCGTTCGCATGAACTCATGCGAACTATGTCGAACTGCCCACTCCGAAAAAGCCTGGCCAAAGACGCTAGTTCGAAGTCTCTGGGAGGAGCAGGCTCGGTTTGGTTCGAACTCTTAGCCCAGGGGATAGATCGGAAAGACCTATTATTGGGGGCACGAACAAAAAAATAGTATTTTTCCCAGGAGCTGATCTTATCATCTCCTGAGGATAAAAATTGAGCCCGTTTATTTCCACTTCGAGGGCTCAGATAGAAGCGGAAGGGGTTAGTGTGTTTGAGTACAAAACAAGAACGGAATCGATTGGAGGTCGGCTCGACTCCCATCCACTTGCACACCATATAAAATGCTACGATGTAGCTTATGGAGTTTGGGTGCAACTGGTTGGGACACACCCCGAAGGCCGAACCGACCTCAAGAAGGAAGGGGTGGATAGGAGGAACTAAACCTAAAGTCACATGTTTCAAAAACCATGTGTGACAGCCAGCGGGAGCCCGATGAGGACGTTCATCAGGGCTGGGAATAACTACAGAATAGCCCGCCGCTGCCATGAGCGAGCTTAGAAGAATGGTATGAGTAGGGGTAGCTTTAGTGGCAGAGAAAACATTATCAATAGTTTTCTTGCGGGATCGTTTGGGAGGAGAGGAAAGGGTTTGACGACCAGAAGAGGAAGCCCTCGGGACTGGCGAATCAGAAGCAGGTCGCAAGGGGAATTCCTCGAAACCCTCTTCGGATTCGCTTTCATCCCTCAGGTTGATCAAGAAAGGGGAAGAAGCCATTTCAGAAATATAATCGAAGAAGAGAGAAAGAAACGAAAGGGTACCTGGGTTTGTTTCTGAAAACTTGGGAAATCACAGGAGAAGAAGGTTTCTTGTTTAAGAGTGAAGAGTAGACTTTCGCAGAAGAATTTTATGAAAGAGGAGACGGGGTATATATAGAGAAGGAAGAAGTTTTTGGTTTTGGGGGGAAAAAGGCGAAAGGACGCGAAATCTCAGCTGTTGAATGCAGATTGATCCAACGGCGAAGGAGAAGAGTCGTGGATCTGGCCGTTGGATGCAGTTCGATCCAACGGCGAATACGAAAGGATACATCGAAGTAGCGGAGACAATCTCAGCCGTTGGATGCAGTTCGATCCAACGGCGAAGACGAAGAGGCGCCTAGGGATTAATAAAAGCTGACAAGTTAGATCTTAGCCGTTGGATGCAGTTCGATCCAACGGCGAAGACGAAAAGACGCCTCGGGATGGAGAAAAACGTCGCAGGCAGATGATTGATGGGATGCGATGCTTCTCGAAGAAGCGTTGTAACTAGCAATAACGCGAACTGCATCAATGCGTGAACACACGCACTTCGAAGGGGGGAGTACTGATGTGGTCGAACTGACCACATTCGAATTATCCTGGGAAACTGATCAACTTCAGGGATAATTAATGCGAACAGGAGAGAGAAACAGGAAGAACATTTTGGCCGAACAAAGAAGGTTGAGCGAACTGATCAAACTCACATGCTAGAATGTCGAACTGCATAGGATGAAATGTCGAACTAGATCCAGACGAACTAATTCAAATTTGAAACAACTGCCACGATCGCGAGAATCTCGCCACTTCCCACTTTTGTAGGAGAAATCCTAACTACCACGTTTTTCCAGGGAGTATTTATAAACTCTTATTCTTCTATTTCACACACACAGTCACACATAGCAATTACTAAGCAAAAAAGTAATACCAACATTTTTCCCAGATTACTGACTTAAGCGTCGGAGTCTCTTCACCGGGAAAAACCCCCGGTGTTTCTTTGTTTTTGCAAGCCTTTCGTATCGGAGAATTCCAATCGGCATCGGAGAATTTCAATCGATACCGGAAAAAGAGAAGATCAAAGAAAGACAAATCAAAAATTATCCATAAAACTGTCTCGTTCGGATTTTTATGATTAAAAAAAAGTTTTTACTACCATCAAATGATTCAAAACATTGAGACAAAGGATGAAAGTGAAGAAGCCACCTTTCTAACAATTTTTATGGAGGGGTTCCTTAAAAAAAAGTATATAAACAATAAAATAAAATAAAAGTAGTGGATGGATGAAATATAAATATAAAAATCCATATAATATCCAACCTTTAACTTATGTGTCATAATTAACAAGTATTACACAATCCCAAAAAAACAAATCTTGATTTCTACAATAAAATAAATGATAAGTGCAATCATGTAAGAAGCAGACAAGAAGAAGTTGCATGGGGATATATTAAAAGCATAACCAGGTGGACTTAAAAGAGATTATTTTCACTGTAGATGTCAAAGCCTCAATTTTTGTACTAAATCAGTCAGAGAGATTATTGCATGCATATCTTGAGCGAAATCGACAATGACGTTCCAGTCTTTTTGTCAAATAAATTTGTGGGTTGGTGTTTACTCGAGTTTTCAATAATATCATGGCTTTAGATTTTGAAGTTGAAAGCGACAGCCTTTGTGAGGACCATCAAGAATTTCTAGTGCAACTTGGTGCGGGTGTCTCTGAAGCTTAACCATTACTTTTTTTGCGTTTTTCTCTTTCTTTAATCTGTCGTTTCTTGTTTGGTCCGAACCACGAATCTTCCTTGTATTTGGCACCAAATGGGGTGAAGGCCTAACACTTGTACGGGGGGCTGTTAACCATGTATTTAAGCCTCCGCTTGCGAGCAATTGTTTCAGTGTTTCTGGTCTTTTGATTCTTGAGCTTAGATTTTCGAACCCATCATGAGAGCTAGACGAGGAAACCGGTCTGAGGTAATGGCTGAGTTTTCGTAGCTATAGTGTTTGTTGAATTGCCTGAGAGGATTCTGTTATTGATGGGTCGTTTCTTTTTCTTTTTTTTTTTTTGTTTTTTGGCTCTTTAGGCCTTTTGGCCATCCCTTGTGATGAAGAAATGGCTGAATATCAAGCCGAAGGTTTACGATTTTAGTGAGGATGAAGTCGACGACACGGAGAGTGAGGATGATGGTATGGATTTAATAATGTCTTTTTGGATATGCATCATCATATCTAGGATGCTTCTTGCTTGATCACCATTGTTTTCTTTTCTGCTTTTAATATCATTGTTGGATGTTGCTATGCGTTAGTTTGCTCGCTGAAGGATGAAGTTATCCACGATGATCATGATGCAACGCGGGGATTTCAATCTGTATGCTCAAGCAGAACTCCTGGGAGTGAGTATATGGTTTAATCTGTGTGCTCGTGCTGTTTTGCTATTTTCTCTGGTCTAAGATTATGTTTGCTTTTAATATGTCGTCATCTGGTGTAAAATTTCTATGAGATCATAGAAATTTTGCATTCTTTTCTTGCATTAGATCATGAAAAATAGGAAAAGATGACTGTTTCAAAAGTTTCATCTGGTCTAGATTAAAATACCAAGCATATCTTGATGTTGTTGTTGTCTTTTTTTTTTTTAAAAGAAAGCGTCTCTGCCCTTTATTGATGCTTAAAAATCTAATTATATATCCAGGGAATCCCTTAAAACAATTCTCAGCAAAACACCGACGAGGAAAATCAGAAACTCTGCGACTTCAGTACATAAATACAAAAGATGTGAGGTTTGGCTTAGGAAGAAGTCGTATATTTTTAGCTTCAAAAAAGAGGATTTAGTTTTTACTTGACTATTATTGATTCATTGTATTGGTTCACTAATCTGATTTTGGTGTATGGCAGGGTAACCATAGGCACTTGGAATGTTGCTGGAAGAGATCCAAATGAGGATCTTGAGATTGATGAGTGGCTCTGTATGCAAGAGCCAGCAGATATTTACATCCTCGGGTAAGCATAGAATCAAAATCGTGAAATCTTTTGAGAAAGTAATATACTCAGGCATCATATAAGCTAAAAAGAATTCTGAACTTATTCATTTAGTTTTGAACTAATTATGTTTTATAAGGGAAACTGAGGCAATGAGGTAATGAACTTTTTTTTTTCTCTGTGCTGTAATTTCAAAGGCATGAAGTAAACTTAGTGATTTCAGATATTCATATTTTTATTGTTTTCTCCCTAAATTTTTGATATTTTCTGTGTGAAAAAGTAAACATAAGAATAGCTTGTCCATGCTTTTCTTAGAGTTCCTTGCATATGATTCAATTACTGAATCCTGCACCTGGAGAAACTCTTCTCATCTCACCTTGTGATCACACATAAAACTTTTTCGATACAGAGGTTTTTTGCACCTATCGGCACCAATAGCATTTCTTCAAGTTAATGATGCAGCATGATGTTTTATTTTCGAGTATTCTTAAATCAGCATCACAAGTTTGAGCTTAGACTTAGCATTCTCCCATGTTATGAAGTGTTCCCTCATTTTGTCAGAAAATTTTGATTGTCTTCCTGTTCACCGAATATTGAACATATCTGCATCACCAATTCTTGTTTTATTTATCTATATTAATTTTCATGTAATGCAGTTTTCAGGAGGTGGTTCCTTTGAGTGCTGGCAATGTACTTGGAGCAGAAAATAGACGACCGATTCCCAAATGGGAGGCTATAATTCGCAAGACTTTGAATAAGTCATTCGAACCTGAAACTAAACATAAGAGCTACAGTGCACCTCCCTCTCCTGTTCTTAGGACTTCGTCTGCTTCTGATATATTGGCTGATGTGGCTGATACTTCTGTAGTGGATATGATTGAAGGGAACTCCACAGGCACCATTATAACAACTGATTCCATGATTACCAACAACAGATTGGATTGGCCTGAACAATCATTGGATGCTACACCTCAAACTTTATCGTCAAGACCCAGCCTACGAAGAGTATTTAGCAGTTCAGGAAGAATTGGCTCTAGCTCGATGCACAATGGTCCTACCTCCAGCCCCCACAATATTCTACTGCCTGGTTCTGGATTAAAAAGGATGTACCGTAGTTCTGGAAACCTTGAGTTGATGTATGAGGAGAACCAGGTAGATGAGCTTGAAGAAGTTCTAGATCCTCTCTCTGATGAATTGGATGGAACCAATGCAGAGGAAGAGGATTCTTTTGTTGAAACAGATGAGTTCAGACATGAAGATGCACTTTCAGACGAAACAATCAACTCACGTCCATGTTATGTACGGATTGTGAGTAAGCAGATGGTTGGGATATATTTATCAGTGTGGGTGCGTAGAAGGTTAAGGCGACACATTAACAACTTGAAAGTCTCTCCAGTTGGAGTTGGGCTTATGGGATACATGGGCAATAAGGTAATTCCCTTTTCTTCATGTTTTGTTCTCTGCAATTTTCATTCATCTTTGTTAAACAACTAACTGCAGTTTTTTAAAGCTATAAGAGACTTGAATTATGATAACTTATAGCTTAGCTTAAGATAAGGATAATTGTTGTATCCAGAATTCTGACTAATGAACAACCTCATGGCTTCCCACAGGGATCTGTTTCAGTCAGCATGTCTCTTTTCCAGAGTCGTCTTTGCTTCGTTTGCTCTCATCTAACCTCTGGTGAAAAGTATGGGGACAGGCGTAATTCTGATGTTCTTGAAATCATAAGGCGGACTCATTTCTCATCCGTTTTTGACATTGACCAGCCACAGACAATTCCATCTCATGAGTAAGTGTGCTGTCTAGTTATTGATTTTTTCTTTTGCTTGGTTTTTTTAATTATTTGAACTGAAATACAGGTCTCGACTTTGATGAACATGTCTACTGTACTGATTAAAATTTCAAGTCTTGGCTATTCTGCTTTGATAGAGAATTATATATCCACCAACAATTAAGCATTTCTTTCATGGCGTTATAAAAATGCACTAGGTTCAATAAATTGACCTTAATGTGCACAGGGAATTGTTTAGCTAGCTTTGTAGGTTAAGAGGTGGAGATTAGTTTTTAGCAATTTGGTATGTTAGTGTTGAAAATGCTTGATTCTGTGACAATTTAAGTAAGTTAATAATACCAATAACGTAACTTTGATTTTTTTTGTACAAGCCTCCCTTGTATGTGACAGTTATTAACACCCCAATGTCTCAATAAACAGTCAGATATTCTGGTTCGGAGACCTGAATTATCGCATCAATATGTTGGATGCAGACGTGAGGAAACTTGTCGATAAGAAGCAGTGGAACGAGCTTCTGAACAACGACCAGGTACAACACAAGATTGTCATCTTCCTATGAGTCAAACCTTATTACTTGCCTCAACATTTTTGTGAACTGAGATGCAATAATTAACATGGGAAAACCATTGCAGTTGATCAAGGAACTACGAAATGGACATGTGTTCGATGGATGGAAAGAAGGCATAATAAACTTCGCTCCCACATACAAGTATGAGATCAACTCCGATAGATATGTAGGCGAAAACCTTAAAGAAGGAGAAAAGAAGAGATCTCCAGCATGGTAAAGTCATGTTTTTGTTTCATTTGAACAACATTAACATGTCTGAACTGCATAGGTTAACAAGAGTGTAATTATGCAGGTGTGACCGTATACTTTGGTTTGGAAAGGGCATTAGACAGCTCTCCTACAAACGGGCGGAGATAGGGCTATCCGATCATCGACCTGTGAGTTCAACGTTTGTGGTTGAAGTCGAGATATTTGATCAACGGAAGCTCAATAAAGCACTTAATTTTTCTAGTGTTGTCGTACATCCTGAGATTTTTGTCGATCAAGCTCAACAACGTTATTAACTTTCCAGCATGTAGATACGTAGCTAGAAATCACGAGATTATGCGAGTTGTATAACATGAACCGTCGTTTTAATTTGAACTCACTAAGTTATGCTCTTCATTTATCGAAATATGGAGTGGTCTTGCTACCACGTTCTTACTTCATATTCTTGCTTGAAATGTATGTAGCCGATCATGTTGGTTTATTATCAGTGCAAATGTGCAATACTCGAAGCTGACAACAAAATTGACAATCACTAGGATCTTGATCATCAAACAATCTCAATCATGAAATCAACAATCATTCAATTTTGATCATCCATTAGATCAACGATCATTCAATCTTGATCAATACTCAATAATCTCAACTATGAGATCAACAATCACTCATTCTTGATCATCCAACAATCTCAAATCATTAAATCAACAATCATTCAATTTTGATCATCCATTATTCTCAATCATTAGATCAACGATCATTCAATTTTGATTAATACCCAATAATCTCAACTATGAGATCAACGATCACTCATTCTCGAGCATCCAACAATCTTAATGATTAGATCAACATTCACTTAGTCTTGACCATCCAACAATCTTAACCACTAGATCAATAATCACTCAATTTTGATCATTTTTTACCATTGATACAATTTTATCATTGTAGTAATTTCTTTTCTTCCCATGCTTAGTCAACATAATTGAATGGATAACAATTCAATGCAATGCAATTGTCTTTTCCATTTTTAACTATCTTATTAAGACCAAATTTCACTTTAAATTCAATACTAAAAAGGATGAGTACTTTCTGAAGCCACACAAAACTTAAAATATTATTAAATTGAATAAAAAGAATCCATACTATGTTGGAAAGTTAGGGGGCCGTTCGGTATCGAGCTCGGGTTTGATAGAGACTGATAAATGTTGTGGGATTATACTGTTCATTGATGACAAAAAAGATGTTTGGTATGTATGTTTTGATGGGAGTTTGTTTAAACTTTTTTGTTTGGTATGGATGAACAGAGTTTTGTTAAAGTTAGTTTGTTTATAAATTGTTGTTTGGTATACTAGTAGTGTACTCATGCGTTGCACAGTGTGTTATATATACAATTATTAAAAAAATATAATAACATATAAAATGTAATGATTATTATTTTAACAAAAATATATTGATACTCTTTTAATTTGTATTAGTATAAAGATAGGTATTTTAACTTTAAATTTATGTCATTATAAATAATTATATTTGAAAATATTAGAAATTTGAAATATATAAAATAATATATTAATCTATGGATTAAACAAACAAATAACATTGTCTGGGTAGTGAAATTTTAAAAAATAAATTTAATATCTAAAAATAAGTTATATGTATTAGAAACGTTATGATTTTAGTATTGAGAAAAATAAATTTATATTTTATTGGTATTTATAACTATAAATACACACATATTTTAATAATTTTTTTGGTTCAACGCTACATATAACTCATTTATTTTAAATCAAATAAAAATTATATCAGCTTATCAAATACATGAAAATCTCTCTTGCTATCTATTTAAATGAAACAATTCAAAATTGGACTTAATCTAGATATTTTGAATAAAAAAATTATGAATAATAATTATAAGATTGATAAGTCAATATATCAGGGACAAAGAATGATGAAATTTTAATTTGTGAAAAACCAAAAAAATTATCTTTGTCCAATCCCTTATGTCACCTCAATTAATCAAAATATAAATATAAATAAAATTTGACAACAAATAAATATAAAATAAGAAAGATAAAATAAAATATTTGTATATTTTAAATGAATAAGTTGGTTAACTTGCAATAATAATTTTAATCTAATTTTTTCTATTTGATATATTTTATATGTGTAATCTATTAAGTACACCTATAATATTTTTTTATTTCTATATTTTAATATCAATTTACAATAAATTAATACTCTCTCTGTCCCAAGTAACTTTGCCTAGGTTGACCGCACGGAGCCTAAGAAAAAACTGTTGACTTTGATTGGATGTATTATTTTAATGTTTTTGAGTGGCAATTTTGTAATTAATGTGTGCTTTTTGAGTGCAAAATAAGTAAAATGAAAGAAATGGAGGGGTAAGGGAGTAAATTTTTCTTTGCCATTTTTAGGCTGACAAAATAAGATAAGACAAACAAAAATGGAAAGTAGACAAAATAGAGCGAGACGGAGGGAGTACTATATATCATAAAAACGTTTAAAAATGAAAAATTATTGAAGCCCACACACATACATTTCCATATTTCGGTTTGATAAATTTTATATGAATATTAAATTTAAGATTATTAAATAGTGATTGATTTTATATATTATATATTTAAAATTGATTTAAAATAGGGTAAATTACAAAAAAACGACCCCAGCTATCGACTTTTTTAAAATTGCAACCTAATCTTTTTTTTTTTTTAAGATTGCCACCCAGTCTTTATGTGGTTTTGCCGATTGCAAAATTTCCGGTCATTTTTCCGGCAAATGAATTAAATTTTTTCACTTTGCAACCCAAACCTTAATTTTTTTGTCCAATCACAAATCATGATTTTTTTTTCGCTACACACTGATACCTTTATGTTATATATATGAGTGTGACACTTATGTTATATAAGTGTGATCGATATTCATAAATATATAATCCCTTATTTCATCTTATTTATCTATTTTTTTTATTTGAATTTTCTATTCAATAAATACTAAATTGAGTATCATAACTGATTTCTTAAATTAAATATTTATTTATTTGTATTGAATTTCTTAAAATACAATAAATATGTTTATTTATATTTATTTGTATTGAGTTTCTTAAAACACAATAAATAAGTTTATTTGTATTGAGTTTCTTACAATAAATACAATATGAAAGCAATTAATAGGTTTCTTAAAATAGTAATTATTTAATAGGTAGATAATTTATTGCAGTTATTTTGGCGGGATATCCTGCTTTTATATATACTAGTGTTTCACCCGTGCGTTGCACGGAATAAAATATTTGAAAAACATAATTATATAGTTTGATATGTTGTGCTGAAATTTATCAAACCCTAATCATATTTGGTAAAAAGGAAGTATACTCATTTCATTGATTTTACAGAGACGTACAAGCATGTATATATAGAGAGAAAAGCTTGGGGACTAAGCTAGCTAGCAACAACCTTCTTCTAGAAGATGACATGGCATAACAAACTTGCAGGAGGAAATTATCAGCTGCTTTCACTTCCATGCATGCACACATGCACAATACACATGCATGCCTATATATCTAATATGCTCCTAACCAGGATCACGAGACGCAACGAGCTGAGAACTGAGCGTGGAAAACCGGCCAGCCGAGAGTCCCTTGGTGAGAAGATCGGCCACTTGATTCTTAGAAGGAACAAAACGAATATCAAGATCTTTGTGTTGAACCTTCTCGCTCAAAAAATGAACGTCGACTTCGATGTGTTTGGTGCGGGAATGGAAGGCCGGATTGAACGCAAGCTTGATGGCCCCATCATTGTCGCACCAAAGTATAGGTGGATCGGCAAGAGAGATGCCTAACTCCTCGAATAAGCTTTTGAGCCATAGGATATCAGTGGTTGCCAACGCAAGAGCACGATACTCGGCCTCCGTACTGCTGCGAGCAACGACGTGCTGCTTCTTGCTACACCAAGTAATAGGATTAGGACCAAGAAATACACAATACCCGCTGGTACTCCGGCGATCATCAGCGTTGCTTGCGAAGTCCGCATCTGCAAAACCTCGAAGAGTCATCCTAGAAATTGGTTTGAACATCAAGCCAGTAGTGTGAGTGCCTTGGAGAAATCTGAGCACCCGTTTGCATGCCGACCAGTGTTTGATGGTGGGTTGATGGACATATTGACTGAGCTTATTAACCATGAAGGCAATATCAGGCCGGGTTAATGTCAAGTACTGCAAGCACCCAACAATGCGACGATAAAGGGAAGGTTGATCGAACAAAGGGCCATCATGGAGGGTGAGCTTCTGCCCTGATAGATACGGTGTTGGACTCGGCTTGCACTCAGATAGACCAGCCTGATTGATGATATCCCTAATGTACTTGGCCTGAGAAAGATGAATACCCGCAGAGCTTCGATGTGCCTCAGTGCCAAGAAAATAATTCACCTCTCCAAGATGTTTGAGAGAGAACTGAGAGTGTAGAGCTTGAATGATATTGGAAACCATGGAAAGATCATCACCAGTAAGTAGAATATCGTCCACATAGACAAGAATAAACATGGTTTTGCCGTTTGAATGAGAGTACAAAAGAGAGTGATCAAAGGCCAAACGTTTGAAGCCAATAGACACAAGATAAGCTTTCAACTTCTCATACCAGGCTTTCGGGGCTTGCTTAAGACCATATATAGCTTTGACAAGCCTGCAAACATGTGTGGGATAAGCTGGATTAACAAAGCCTTCAGGCTGATGCATATAAATCACCTCTTTAAGATCGCCTTTGAGAAAGGCATTATTAATGTCGACTTGCTGGATCGGCCAACCCTTGGTGACGGCTAAGGAGAAGATAAGCCTGATCGTAAGAGGCTTAATGACAGGGCTGTAAGTGTCAAAGTAATTTACACCGGCATGCTGCTCAAACCCTCGAGCCACCAATCTTGCCTTGTACTTGCTAATGCCACCATCAGGATTTCTTTTGATTCTAAAAACCCACTTGTTAGTGATGGGAGTGATATCTGGATTGCAAGGAACTAGTAACCATGTGTTATTTGATTCCAAAGCTTTGAATTCTTCATCCATGGCAGCTTTCCAATGAGGGCAAGACAAGGCTTGAGAAGTAGAAGAGGGTTCAGTAGTAGTAAGGCAAGAAGAATATATTCGAGGTTTGAAAATGCCACTTTTGGATCGAGTGGTCATGTGATGAGTTGATGAGCGTGAGAGAATAGGGGAAGAAGAGGGAAGAGAGGGGGAACTTGATGAGGGAGCACCACTAGATGAGTCGGGTGAAGAGGAAGAAGAAGCTATAGGAGGAATGATAGGTAAAGAAATTGGAAGGATAGGAAGTGTAGAAGAGGAAAGAGAGGTGGAAGATTGGGATGAAGACGAAGGAAAGAGATCAAGAAATGGAAAATCGGACTCATGAAAGGCTACGGACTTAGCAATATAGATTCGGCCACTTGGATGAAGACATTTGTAACCCTTATGATCCGGACTATACCCTAGAAAAACACGTTTGTGACTCCTAAATTGAAGCTTATGAGTGTTATAGGGCCGGAGGTATGGGAAGCAAGCACAACCAAAGGATTTGAGAAAAGCATAATCTGGAGGCTTATTGAATATAAGAGAGTAAGGGCATTTACCTTGGAGAAGAGGAGTAGGAAGTCTATTGATGAGGAAAACAGCCGTATGAAAGGCATCCCACCAATAAGCAAGGGGAATTGAGGCTTTACTTAGGAGAGAAAGACCTATTTCAGCTACATGTTGGTGTTTTCGTTCAACTAGACCGTTTTGTTGGTGAGTATAGGCACAGGAGTATCGAAGAGAGATCCCTAATGATTGAAGATAGGAAGATAAAACTCTAAACTCACCCCCCATGTCACACTGAAGAGCTTTAAGTTTGGTACCAAAGAGTCTTTCAACCAAGGGTAGAAACTTTTTAAATAATGTAGCAACATCGGATTTGGCATGCATGGGATAAATCCAAGAGTACCTAGTGTAATCATCTACAAAGAGAACATAATATCTATATCCTTCCTTGGTAGGAATAGAAGCAGGCCCCCAAACATCACAATGCACAAGTGCAAGAGGAGTGGAAGTAGTGTGTGTGATAGATGGAAATTGAGATTGATGTAATTTGCCTATCTTGCAATCTTCACAAAAATCAGAAATAGAAGAACATGATACGTTTATTGATTTCAACACACTAGAAAGTGTCTTATTACATGGATGACCTAAACGATGATGCCACAAGGCATGAACACTAGAGGCATTACAAGAAGTAGAAAAAGAAACAGGATGTGATGGCACGGCAATTGGAGGAGAGGCCGAGAGTGTTAGTGAGAGATGAGAGATATTTAGTTGGTAAAGACCATCCTTAAGTGCTCCCCTCAACAAGATTTGATGTGTTTGGAGATCCTTCACAAAGCAACAAGAGGAGTGAAATTCAATGTAAACAGAATTATCATGCAAGAATTGAGAAATGCTTAGTAAATTATTTGTGATATCAAGAACATAGAGAATATTGCTAAGAGAAAGAGGAGAATTAGGAAGAAGAGAAGAGATGCGTGTTGAACCGGTGTGAGAAATAGGGATAGATGAACCATTACCAACCATAAGCCTTTTCTTACCCTGATATGGAGAGTGCATATGGAGAGTCTCCAAAGCTGAGGTAACATGGTGAGTAGCACCACTATCAACAATCCAATTAGATGAAGGAGCTGGAGAAGGATGGTGAGTGGCAAGTGGAGATTCAGAAGCAAAAACCTGAGGAGTGGAATTAGTAGCACAAAGCAGATTTGCCTGAGCAGATTGAGAGGAATTTTCTAATCCAGTGAAGGAAACATCAAACCTCTTGAAGCATTTGATAGCCACATGATTAGATTTACCACATATTTGACAAACCACACGGTTTCCCCGAGAGAAACGACCACTAGCAACTCGACCACCTCTACCTCGGCTCGAAAAACCACCTCGACCACCACGCATAGCACCATAATGAGCAGAAGGAACTGCACCAACCAAATGCGAGGCAACAGTGTTTTGCTGAGTAAGACGCATTTCATGCGTTTGCAGCACAAACTGCACTTCAACCAACGAGAGCTCATCACTTCGCGTAGTGAGATTAACAACAACGCTTTCAAAATCAGTCCCCAAACCACCAAGTATGTAAAGAACCATGTCATCATCTGAGAGTGATTGACCAGCTGCACGAAGCTGATCAGCGAGGGATTGCATTTGCATAACATAATCCGCAACAGGTAAGTCACCCTTCTTGAACGTTTGCAACTGAAAACGAAGGTTCATAGCTCGCGCCTTCGACTGAGAACGAAACAATTGCTCGAGAGCTCGCCAAATTTCAAAGGAATGAGTGAAACGACTGACGAAACCAAGCATCGAATCAGAAATGGAGCATAAGATCCAACTCTTAAGGAGCTGATCCTTTCTGATCCAGGTGGTAAACTCAACACCCCGACGTTGAGTACCATCACCAGCATCAACAAACTCAGGTGGAATACATGACTCATCACCATGCAAAAATGAATCAAAGCCATGAGCTGTAACGGTGGCAAGTATTTGAGAACGCCAAAAGGAAAAATTCAACCGATCCAATCAGAGAGTGAGAGTAGGAAAATGGGGAAGAGGCAGATCAGCCATGAGAGAAAAAAAAAATTAAACGAGAAAGCAGCTTAGGCTCATTGATACCATGCTGAAATTTATCAAACCCTAATCATATTTGGTAAAAAGGAAGTATACTCATTTCATTGATTTTACAGAGACGTACAAGCATGTATATATAGAGAGAAAAGCTTGGGGACTAAGCTAGCTAGCAACAACCTTCTTCTAGAAGATGACATGGCATAACAAACTTGCAGGAGGAAATTATCAGCTGCTTTCACTTCCATGCATGCACACATGCACAATACACATGCATGCCTATATATCTAATATGTTGAAAATATTTTATGTTCAATAACTAAGTTGTAGTATAAAAATATTTGAATTTAGCTGAATGAACAATTTAATTTATACATCTTCAATATTTTTCTGTATTTAATTAAGATTAACGTGAATATCAAAAAAATATATATAATGTTAAACATAATATATGTAAGACTATTTGAACTGAGTAGTATAGAAATAGAAGTGTGAATCAATTTACAGAATAAACTAACATTCATAAACTATAAATTTTGAAAAATTTCTTTGTATACAACTACGTAGTTAGTGAGATTATCCTTTTTTTTTTTTAAACTATAGTTGGTGAGATTAAAGAGATTAAATAAAATAATAAATTAGCGTTGTCAAATTACATTCAAACATTTAAAGTATATGATATTGTGTTTTTAATTGTGGGATTGTCTAATATATCAAATAACAAAAATAATTAATAAAAGGGTTATGACTAAATTAACATTTCAATATGAATTTTACTATACATAATCTAAACTAATCGCATGTATATAAGTTCAAATATATTTTGATACATAAATGGAAAAACATCAACTTAGACTGAATTACAAAGGTTTCTATTAATCCAAAATCTTGGAACATTCCAATTAATATTTTAAATTATCACTTAGAAAGAATTTTCTTGTTTTGATTATAAATTTTTAAGTATATTACTTCTTAATTTATTTAATACTTGAACTTTTTATTGGAATAAGAATTGTATAAAACAAAAAATCCATGCATTATTCAAAGTAATGTAAAATTCCATCAAATTTGTCATCTATACATTTGAGTTTCAAAATCATTATTACAATATTCCACTATTTAAAATTTTTTGATTTCAAAAAAGTAATTTTATTATGGAACACGATTTTCATAAATTATAGGGCAACCATCACAAAATAAAATAATGATGGAAAAAAGTATAAAATATTGTGAAATATCAAAGTCAATTATTATTATGGGAAATAATTTTCATAAATCGTGTTCTCCACTGTTCAAGCAATCAATTAGCAACAATATACATGTTGTATTTTGACACTAACCATTTTTAGTGGATTAAAACAACGCATTCGATGCAATGTATGTAGACCTTTTTAGAACCTTTATTTCGCAAATTTATTTCTAAGAATAATGTGATTACTGGGCACAAAAATACAAAATAACTATCTTTAATTACAATGTTGTTCAAGAAACAAAAACAAAATTTATCTTGCAGAGTCTTAATCTTAAATCTTCAAAATCTCTAATCCAAAATCAAAATCTCTCAATTTCAAATTCCTGCACAAAATAATTTGAATTAGTAAAATAATATAATATTACATGGCAATAAAAATAATCAATACACAATACTAATAAAATAACACATATTGCGAATAATTCTTCTTCATAATACAATTAACAACAACAACTTAAACCATTCAAAAATGAACACTATGGTCATTAATTATTAATCCAAACTATACAAATATCTCCAATAAATTAATTCATACCCAAATAAATATCCAAAAAGAAGAAGAAGAAGAAGAAGAAGAAGAAGAAGAAGAAGAAGAAGAAGAAGAAACAATTATCTAATTCATGAAAACATAATGTTTGGTATGCAAAATTTGAGAAATTGTGAATGGAAAAGGCATGAGTGAATTCCAAGTTTATTCTCTCATATATTTCACTACAAGAAAAAAGCTCATAGACAAGGGTTAAAAACCCTTGTCGTAGCAAAAAAAAACCCTTGTCGTAGGTGGTGTTGTCGTAGAGTCAGAAAAATTTCGCTCATAGACAAGGGTTTTAAACCGTTGTCGTAGACCTCTACGACAACGGCATGACAACGGTTAAAAACCGTTGTCGTAGGTTGGCAGTTTTAAGATATGCGCTCATAGACAACGGTTTTTAACCGTTGTCGTAGATCCTTACGACAACGGTTAAAAACCGTTGTCCCGCCATTGTCTTTGATTCTACCACAATGGTTTTTTGGTTTTTAACCGTTGTCGTAGACATTTAAGACAACAGTTTAATTCAGTCAAAACCGTTGTCTTTTTAGCGTTGTCTTTTACTTTTGCATTTTACTATTATTATATATTGGTTGATATTCTAAATATACAAAAATTAAAATTCAATAAAATATACAAAATCAAAACATAGTCATATCAAATTAAAATATTTATCTAATAGTTCATACAACAACAATTCATTGTAAATCCATTAATCACATGGTAAAGCCAAAAGTAAATCCAAAACATCCTAATTTCACTAGCAAAATTACAATACTTCATCCAAAAATATCAAGAACCATTTACATGTACAATGCTAAGAACCCTTTACATCAAGAACCATCAAGAAGCCATGGCTACAAATATGATCTCCAAAAATCACCGGAAATCCCCAACGAATCAAATCCTAAAATGCTTCTCTCTACCATTATCTGTACATCATATTCACAAAAAACAAACAATCTAGTCACAAAATAGAATCATTTGAAACAAAACAAATCATTAGATGACCAAAGGATAACGCAGGGATGATTAATATTGCTATCAATATTGCTGCAATAGAAAGAAACTTAAAACTTTGAAAGAAATGTCAAAACAAGATTAATTGATATTTTCAATGACTGACTAGGTAGGTGGATGAAAGGAAGTTGGCCATAACTTGCATTGTTCATCCCATTCTTCTTTTGTCAGTGCAGCATATTTGCATACCTAAATCAAGTGAGCTCAAATTAAAGTAACCATGGAAATAGGAAATAACATGTACAAGCAAGAAACCATCCGTATAAGTTAATACTTATCAATTTATACCAAGAAATATCAAACAAGTTCAGGATAGAGCAAACACTTGGGAACATAACCCAGGCTAGAGCTATAGCACCACCAAGTGATTTGGAACATAAAGAAACAAATAAGAATAAACAACATTTTAATCAACAAATGCCAATAATTTCAAGTAGCAGATGAAAAGAACTGTCATACACTAATACAAAGATGACAACCTCATCTCTATTCACAAGCAGGGAATAATCTTAGAAGCTTTAATATCTTTAAGAAAATGTCTGAAATTGAGATTTCCTCTCCAGTAATGACTAAATAACACCATTATTAACAGGCTCAAAACTCTGCCAAAAGATGATACACCTTTATATGTAGAAATTCAAAACCAAAAAAAAAAAAAAAAAAACAAAACAAAACAAAAAAGCAACTCCCAGAGAAACCAAGTATATGACGACACAATTTTGTCTACATGTTTTTGGCTGTAGTACAACATGCATGACTTACTGGTTTAATTTCCTAACAACAAAAGTTGACATATAATGAATGACTACATAGATTTTCAATGATAGCACTTAGTGATAGCCTAAAAGAGCATCATACCTCATTATAGTATTCGCGTGCTTTGGTTCAATTGCAGAAACAACCACATCAACTGCACAATAAATCATTAAAAAAAAGGTAAGAAGGTTCAAGGAGATTAAAAAAAAAAAAAAAGAGTGGTAATATTGCAAAGATTCAGAACAAATCCCTTGCCATATACCAGTAGGCTGGAGGTGAGGATCAATTGGAGGTTTTCCAGGAATGTGAATGATCTTCCAAAACTCTGATGAATTTGAACCTGGTTCATCAACACTGCCTTCCATCCAGCTAAAAGTGTGGCACTCTTGTGAACTACTCGAATCCTAATTTACTGAAAGCTTCAGCAGCAGCTGAGAAGAAAGGATTATGGTTAGTCCTCAAGATTGAAAAACTTGGAAGTTTAGATTGATTTAAAGCAAGTTGTCTAGCTTTTCCAACGAACTCCACTGAAATTCAAGCTTGTGGAAGCCAGTAACCAAAAGTAAGAAACAAGTGAAGACTCTTCCTTTTAGATGGTCAGACTAGAAACTTCTCAATGATGAAATAAACAATCAGAATTAGGCATAAAACATGATTCAACAGGAGGCAGAAACATTCAGCTAATTTTATTATGGAAAAAATTATACCTTCAAAACCATACAAATTTGAAAATATACTGTTAACTGGAGGTAAACTCATGAATTAGGGTAAATTAATTTGGATATTATATAAATAAATAAGGTAAACTTGAACATTAAAACCAAAGTTTCCTGTTTTCTGTCCCTCTTTTCTTTTTACAGCACCAGCAAACAAGACAAAGAGTTCATATGACTACGATTTTTCCGGCAAACTCCACAGAAAACCGCATTGGAATA
Source organism: Scutellaria baicalensis (assembly GCA_005771605.1). Taxonomy (NCBI): domain Eukaryota; kingdom Viridiplantae; phylum Streptophyta; class Magnoliopsida; order Lamiales; family Lamiaceae; genus Scutellaria; species Scutellaria baicalensis. The sequence goes on from CM016721.1 coordinate 37,548,698, forward strand.
AGGCAAAACTTAAGCAAAGGAGAAAATGAAGAAGAGCATACCTATCTTGTGATTTTCCAGGAAGCGAAGAATTCTTCGAAAAACAACAAGTAAGATTTCTGCACAGAAGTACGTAAATCATGATAAAATGATTTCTGACTAAAATCAGCAAATTTGACGGATATTAATGGAGAAATGAAACGAAGATTCACGAAGCGGGAAATGCAGCTAGCACTTCCGAATTTCCAGTGCCTGCGAAATTCCTGCTGGCATGGAATGAGAGTGCTTAGGGTTCTTCATCTTTGTTGACGATGCAAGAGCTGAGAGGAGAGGCGGCTGTCGGCGACTTGGGTGCACGGGGTGAGACGGCCGTGGCGTGGGTGCGCGAGGTGGGGCTAGAGGCGGCGGGGGAGGCTGCGGAGGCGTGGGGAGGAGGCGTCGGTGAGGGCTGGAGGCGGCGAGGGCTGGAGGGGAGGAGGGAGCGGGGCGTCGGGCGACGGCTGGAGGCGGCGGGGCGGCGGGTGGAGGGAGGGATCTAGGGTTTCAATTTGGGGGTTTGTATTTCAATTTTTACCCTATGTAATTTTCCACTTTTTATATTATATATCCTTAGTAATTTTTAAATTTTTACATATATAATGTAAATGTAATAAAAGAAAATTTATAAATTTTAACTTAGTATACAACAACACTATTATGATATTACGACAACGCTAAAAATTTACCATTGTGTTAGGGTACAATGACTACGTCTCTACGACAATCTTGTATCATAAGCGTTGTCTTAGGGCACAATAACTACACCTCTACGACAACCTCATATCATAAGCGTTGTCTTAGGGTTCAATTTTAATCTAAGACTACGCATCTACGACAACCTCAAGTCACCACTGTTGTCTTAGGCCTCAATTTTACCTTACGACTTCGCCTCTACGACAACGCCAATGAAAAACCCTTGTCTATGAGAGCATTTTTGTACTCTACGACAACGGTTTTATCTAAGACAACGCCAATTTAAGCTACGACAAGGGTTTTTTGATAGAACACATGTCTTAGGGGTGTAGTCTATGAGAGAATTTCTTGTAGTGTTTATAATGAAAGATATGCTTATTAGATATGGAATTAGTTCATTATATATAGTATGAACGTAATTGGTTGTTATTGTAATTGCATAATTTTGAGTTTCTTTTTTGGAAAATATCAAATGTTTGATCTTCTATATAAGTTATAAATTTGTATTTATTTGGCTAATATAAATATATATATATATATATATTATCATTTTATAAACTAATAAACATTCACATCCAAAATATGGCATAGTAAATTGATTCTCGTAAATTAATAAGTTTCCATATATATAACATTTGTAATCTTTAAATAAGATAATTCAGAAAATATAAGAAAAAATTTCATATCATGATACTTTTTTAATAATTGTTTTGTTTATCTTCTTAATATTTTAAATAATTTTATCATTTGTACTATATTTCAGTTATGACACTTCTTAAATTCTTCGAAATCAATAAATGATATTTAAAAATGAAATCAATGAATCAAATTGGATATTAATGCAAAAAATCAGTGAATCAAATTGGATTTTTTGTTTTTTTTTTTCTTTCAAAAAATATGTAACATCTATAATTTTATCCAAATCAAAAATGTGTAATGCTACTTTTTTCCTAAAATAACTAAAAGATATTTAAAGGTAGTGGTTGACTTTTATATATATATATATATATATATATATATATATATATATTGTTCGTATACATATTCACATATTTCTAAATATATATTATATATTTAAGGCATAAATAAACATAAAAATAATTATATCTATTTATTTCTAATTATAGTAGGTTTTTTGGGTGGGAAAATCATTTCCATTATGTATTAGAAAATGTTTAGGTTTTTTTATATATAAAGATTTCCAATAGTGGTGATATAATTACCATATTTAAAAATTCGATTTAATTGGTAAGATTCAATTAGTAAAGTGATTAATTTATATAAAGATTAATTAATTTTAATTAATTTACATACAACTTTATAAATATGGTAAAAATACAAAATTTATATTTTATATATATACATTCAAATTTACAAATTATTTTATATTTATACATTCAAATCAATTGATAAGATTCAATCACTATAATGCTTGATTTATATTAATTCATTGATTAGAGTTATTTACAAAATTAAAAGATTATTGCATAATTATTGGAATCTAAAATTAATGATTATCAATCAACTTTATATCATATATGATTTATATTTATATTATATTATATAAATAAATAAAACATTTCTAGTTTTGGTAAGATATTTTAGGCGGGAAAATATACACATTACTATTTGAGGAAACCATTGTATTTTTATATAGATATATAGATATAGAATATAGATTGGTTGAAATGGATTAAATTTGTAAAATGACAAAATAACCCCTCAAATTAAAAAATAGCAAACAAATTAAATGCAAATGAAATGAAACCCCATTCCAAATGAAATTCCAAATTGGAGCAAATGAAGATCTGTGAGCTTGTTTCTTCTTCCAATGAGTCTGATTTCCTAAAGCATTTCCAAATGCAAGTGTTTCGAAGTTGAAGACTCTAGTTTTTGATTTCCTAATGCATTTCATCCATTCATATGAAGCTCAAAAACACATTGCATATGGAGCAAAGACTTTCTTAACAAAACATAGTTTCATTATAGGCACAACTTTACAATTGTCATTTCAAAGGTTAAAGAGCTTCGATTTGTGAATGAGTTTGTTTCTCACAACCGATGGGAATCGAACATCTCAATCATCCACTGGCTCAAAATCAAACAGCTGCTCTTTCATCAGAATCGGGTTCTCAGATGTTGATCCAATCGGATTTATGATGACTTCCCCGGTTCAATGAAAGTGAATGATAGTTGACCAACTTTCAAATGACGGAAACTGAAAGAGTAATTGATGCTCGTTCTCCTACAATGTAAACATGGTATGCCGTTAGTACGTTCTCCATTTGCCACTAATTTTATGTCTAAAAACCTTCATTATGTTGGGGATTATTCCAAACAACATTGGTGCCACTTGTAATTAATTGTATGCTTCAACTTTATAAAGATATTTCTACTTAATCTCCAATCACTTGTGTCAAATCAATGTATTTAGAAAAATCATTGTGCAATATTTATACACTGTCAATTACATTCATAATATGGATATGCAAAATATTTTATGCAACTGGTGCATGGACCCGTCCCACGCGCCCCGACGCACCTGGTGGGTGCGCTCAAACCCACCAAGATTCGTTTCAGGCAGTCATACCCTCATATTATGTTAGGGTTACCCTCATGTTATGTTAGTGTTACCCATGTTACCCTCACGAGGGTAACCCTAACATAACATGAGGGTATGATTAACATTTTAGTTCAGTGATTTTAAACTAAGGGTATGAAATCTGGAGATGGGTCACATTAACATAACGTGAAAGTAACCCTAACATAACACGAAGGTAACACTAACATAACACGAAGGTAACACTAACATAATGTGAGGGTAACGACCAAAACACACGAAAAAAGTAAAGAGACACGGGCTGGGCGGGCCAGCCCAGCCAGCGCACGGCCCAGTTGCACAGATCACAGATCCGTGCAACTGGTGCACAGAAGAGTAACTCATCAATCTTTTCTTGATACGCGCATTAACTGTAATTAATTGTAGGAAACTTCTATAATTTATGCTATCAAATCTTCATATATCATTGTTAAGATCCAATTATTCGACTCGGATCATGTTGGAGACTTAAGTGAAAACTGCAAAGTACATCTTAGTGGGCTTTGAATCTGAATCGATCAGGAAAAGAGCATAAATTCATTTTATTGTCAAATTTTGTACCTGAATTAGTAAACCTTTTTGTGGAACCCATATTTATATTAGTAAGTAAATGCTAAATTATGATCCATTAAACTTTTCTATAACACCCAAAATAGTTTTATATATATATATATATATATGAGAATATAGTAAGATAATTTCATTTAATTGCTTAATTTTTATTAAGCCCAAATTTCTTAATTTTTATTTGATCCAAATCAAAAATTTTAAGCCCAAATTCATGGCCCATTTACTAGATAAATTGAGAAGGCAAAATTGATCTTTTCTTCAAAACTTTACAACTCATACACATATATATAGTACACGTGTGTATATTTTTTTGGGGACAAAGCTTTGGACAAATATCTTCTCTTTCCATTTCCTTCTTCTTCTTCTTCTCTTTTCATTCTTCTGCTTCGACCTTTTCATTCTTCTCTTTTCATTCATAATTATTAAGGTTTGAATACCATTATTCATATTCATTAATTGATTCAACTATTTGTTTATTTATTTATACATTAGGGTTTGTGTATTTTCAAAAATGTGTATGAAATATATTGATTTTATGATATTTGTATTGTGATTTCAATGAGTTCATGATTTGAGTTGATATTATAGTTTTAATTTCGTATGGAATTGAAGTTATATATTTCATGTATTGTATTCTCATGATGTGGTTTAAATCTCAAAGATTGTTCCTCTTCTTTTGACATAGAAAAAATACTCAAACTTGCCACATTTTATCAATTCGAGTTTTCAAGTATTGATTTGATGACTCTAGAATGAAATCTCGACATATTCATTGAAGATATGCAAAAGAATGATAGGTTTCAAGATTTACTTGATCTTGATACTCTTTCGAAGAAGCTAGTAGAAACAAATAAGCATGTCACTTATCCGTTACTGTATTTGCTTATCAAGTATGTATTTGCATATTTTAGTCGAACAACTTTTACGTACAATGTTTTTCTGTTATATATTTAATTATTCGTTCGCACCCCCATCTTTCAAATCCTGGATCCGCCACTGAAAAGGGGTAATGATATTTACAAAAATTTTGTTCTTGAAGTTGTATCTATATTGATGTATGTATATATATGTATGTATTTATCTCTCCATGTTTCTCTCACTCTCTCGTTTGACTCTCGGCTGCCACAGTTCAAGGGGGTGACGCCGTGGGGCGGCGGCGCCGTGCAGGTGATGGGGGCAGCGCCGCCGCCGGCGGCGCTGCGTGTGTGTGCGTGAGTGGTTGTGTGTGTATGTGTGTGTGTGTGTGATGTGAGTGTGAGTGTGTGCTTGGTGTTGTTGTTGTTGGTGCAGGGGCTGAGCCGGCGACGGGCCCGTCGCCGGCAGTGGGCGGCGGCGGCAGAGAGGTGGCAGGGGGAAGCAGGGGAGGGGAAAAGGGAAGGGGGAGGGATTGTTATGCAATTTGATTTTTATCAAGGACTATATTGCAATATTGATACAAATTCTTAATTTTATGCATTTAATCCCTACATTTTATGATTTTGATTTATGTAATTTCAACCCTAAGTTATGTAATATTGCATTTTAATCATTGTATTATGCTTAAATTATAATTGAACATTAGAACTACATCGAAATTATATTACGAAACCAAAACTTAAACGATAAATGTATTTAGATTATTGTACCACGTTATAGACATTGATTTAATCCACGATTGATACGAACAAGGATTTAAACCTCCAAAATAGAGAAATACCCTACTTCGTTTAAGTTATAACCTTAATTACGAACCTTCGATTAATATCGTATATTAGGAATTTAATAGTTTAAGTATCCTATAGATATTTAAGATAAAGTTAATTTGATAGATTATTTCATTTATAGATGATCAAGTTAAGTATTAAGATGAGCTTCTACATTATGTAGGAAATACGAAAGAAAGGCCAGTTTAAGGAAGGGGACGACGAACCGCAATCGAACTTTTGAATATTCAAGGTGGGGGTAAATTATGTGTTTTATTATTTGTTAAAATGTGCGCAATTAATTATGTACAAAATGTGATCAAGTTGATTGTACTTACTTGTGATTGAATTGGACGTTGACGTTCAGCATTCCTCTTCAATCAATTATGTGTGTATGCGTATGCGTATGTAGGGGTTTCAGACGTGGCCCCGCTATGTTCGAGGTTACAAATATGGCCTCTTAATGTTCGAGGTTTCAATTATGGTCTCTTAATGTTCGAGGTTTCAATTATGGCCTCTTAAAGTCTATGTGGAAAGTTCTGAAGAAATTTTACGTCGGATGTAAAACTCCGAAGTACACCGGGCTGAAAGTCCCGGGGAAATGCAATGTATTCCAGATGTTATGTTTTCCGATGTTAAATGTCTAAATGTTTGATGTACGTGCCTTTACCTCCACTGAGTGTTTCTTCGCACACTCACCCCTATATGTTTAAATGTTTAGGACAGGGTACGCGAACGTGACATGCTGGTAGTCGATATTATCAAGGTCAAAGAAGATTTTAAATAAAGAGTTTTATTTTACAAATTTAAAAAATATATTTACTTATGTAAATGATTTATTTCTATAACTCCGTTCATGGAACTAAAACCGTGTTTGTAAAGAAATGAATTTTAAGGTAAACGTTTCCGCTGCATTTTCCAAAAATTCGTACTTCATACCAATGCTTCATGGAATAATATTTTACAGTTATTTCCGGAATTTAATTTTCTTTATTATTACTGAAAGGGTCTAATTTTAATATAAGTAACGCCAAAGTAAGATTTTATATTTTTAAGAAACGGGGCGTCACATTTTCAGCTCAACAAGTACAATATATAGAATTAGGGATCCTTCACATAAACATGTTTAAATGAATTTCTCTTAATTTAGATACCCAGAGAATTGGAATGCTTCACAATAATTTATTCCTACAATGAGATAACAGTAGAAAGAATGCTAAATAGACGGGCTTGATCTGTCTGTGTATGAAGGAGTTGGTAGAGAAGTTAAAGAATGAGAAATCCTCTCCATGTATAAGAGCAAGCAGCCTAGGACCTCCCCTTCAAGTAAACTAACATTCATTTAATTCTAAGGAGTTCTCCTAGATCAGTAGGAACTCTATATAAGCTCAAACACCAGCAAAAAACTTGAATCAGCACTCATCAGAAACTACTACAAATATCTGAATCAATTTCAAAAACATCTAAGAATTATCAGTATATGTTGGAATAATTTGAAGTTTTTGCCCATTTTGGGGCTTATTTATGGTGGGTCCCATTTGGTAAAAATGATATCCGTTTGAAGGGGCGTGTTCTCCTCCGTGAGAGCTTCGATTCGGTATATAGTTCATCCAAAATGGATCAAAGGTGAATGATAAATTGGGAGCTAAAGTAGTGGTTTTGGATTATAGTTGAAGCTTAGAAATGCTATTGTCCCACACAAGAACTTTAACAAGTTGTGCACTAGTAAATAATGTTCTCTACCTTATGAGGTGGATAAGGTGTTAACTAAAAGGCTCTCTCTTGCGCGTGCGGGGGGTGGGGGATGCAAATCATTTCCAAGCGAGCTTGAACCAATGGACTCGTGTGCATGTGCGACCCGCGTACACGAATGCCCGGAAAGGGCGGGCCTGGCCCAGTTCTTTTTGCCACCCAACCCGGTCCGTGTCTCTTCACTTCTGGAGGCTTTTGGCCTTCCAGATTCCGACAGTTTCGAAACTACCGGTTGGAACCTTGATGGCTCGTCTCTTCAGCTCATTTTGGAGCCTATATATAGAGGCCTGTTCCACAGTTCGAGACACCACATTCTCCAGCCTTCATTTTCACCTTTTCCTTCCTCTGGTTTTCCTCATTTTTCGGTACAAGTCAGGCGCTCATCTCGGTTCGTCGTGAGCTGCAGCCTCGTGCAAGTTTGTCGTGCTTATAATCATTGTACCCTGGGAAACAGACGTCATTCTGGTCTCGTGCACCTCGGTGCGACAACAAATCTGTTTTAAGGGAATTGTGCTCGCACAGGCCTCGATTTTTTAACGTTATTTCTTGCCCTTTTTCACACCTATTTCCTACCAGCTTAAAACAGATTATTTGCGAGAGATGGCTTCTGGAAACCCACCTTCCGATACCTCTAGAAATGCTACTGCCGTGATCCCTGCTGCTTCAGCTCCCACTTCCCCTAGCGTGTCGATCAACCACCTCGACAAGCCAGAAAAGTTCGATGGCTTGAATTTCAAATGGTGGCAACAGAAGATGCTTTTTTACCTCACTACACTGAACCTTGCGAGGTTCTTGACTGAAAATGCACCTGTCTTGGGTGATGGTACAGATGCGCAAGCTGTCCATGTGTTGGACGCTTGGAACCATTCCGATTTCCTTTGCTATAATTATATAATGAATGGTTTGGCTGATACGCTGTACAACGTGTACAGTTCGGTGAAAACAGCCAAGGAGTTATGGGATTCTTTGGACAAGAAATATAAGTCCGAGGATGCTGGTGCCAAGAAGTTCATCGTTGGCAAGTTCTTAGACTACAAGATGGTCGATCCAAAGACTGTGATCAGTCAAGTGCAAGAGCTTCAGGTGATCTTGCATGAAATTCACTCCGAAGGTATATAACTTAGTGAATCTTTTCAGGTTGCTGCCATTATTGAAAAGCTGCCACCAGGGTGGAAAGATTTCAAGAACTACTTGAAGCACAAGAGAAAGGAGATTAACGTTGAAGAACTCATTGTTCGTCTTCGTATTGAAGAGGACAATCGTGGTTCTGAAAAGTTACTCCTGAAGGTGCTAAGGCGAACGTGGTCGAGCATGGTCAAGGCTCGAGGAAAAACAACAAAAAAGCTGGTCCACCCGACAAGGGGAACTTGGGACCAAAATAGGGAAACTTTAAAAAGAAGTTCAGTGGAAACTGTTTCAATTGTGATAAACCTGGTCACAAGGCGACAGATTGCCGAAAGCCGAAAGAGAAGCAAGAAACAAACATGGTTGACAACACTACTAAGAATGTTGATAATATGCATTTGGCTGTTATGATTTCTGAACTCAATTTGGTTGATTCCAATCCGTTGGAGGGGTGGATAGACATAGGGGCGACTCGTCACGTGTGCTCAAACAATGAGCTCTTTAGTGAGTTGGTGGAAGTTGGACCGGATGAAAAGTTGTTCATGGGTAATTCGGCTACTTCTGATATGAAAGGAAATGGGAAAATTGTCTTGAAGATGACCTCTGAAAAGGAGCTTACACTCAACGTGTTGTTTGTGCCCGACATTCGCAAGAATTTGGTGTTTGGCTCGCTGCTTATCAAGCATGGCTTTCATATTGTCTTTGAGTCTAAAAAAGTTGTTTTGACTAAGGGTGAAATGTTTGTGGGGAAGGGATATGTGGTTGATGGGCTTTTTAAGCTCAATGTAATGGTTGTTAAACTCAAAGTTATGAATAAAATTGGTACCCCTTCTGTTTATTTGCTTGAGTCTTCCATTTTATGACATGGTAGACTAGGACATGTCAATTTTGATAGTTTGCGCAGGTTAATGAATATGAAAAACATCTCAACATTTCATATAGACTCTAAATATAAATGTGGAACATGTGTTGAAGCAAAGTTAACGAGGTCATCCTTCCAAACTATTGAAAGAAATAGTGAACCACTAAGTTTAATTCATACGGACTTGTGTGATTTAAAAATGGTACAAACACGTGGTGTTAACAAATACTTTATCACTTTCATAGATGATTCCACTAAATACTGTTTGGTCTATCTCATGAAAGGGAAAGATGAAGCAATAGAGAAATTCGTTCTCTATAAAACTGAAGTGGAAAATCAGTTGAATCGAAAGATAAAGGTGTTGCGAAGTGATAGAGGTAGTGAATTTGAATAGCCTTTTGTCGATTTCTGTGCTCAGCATGGAATTAGACATGAAACGACGGCACCTTATTCACCTCAACAAAATGGTGTTGTGGAACATAAGAATCGGACTTTAAAAGAAATGATGAATGCAATGCTATTGAGCTCAGGTTTACCTGCGAACTTGTGGGGGGAAGTCGTGCTGTCGGCTAACTATCTTTTAAATAAGGTGCCCCGCAAGAAGGTAGACAAAAGTTCGTATGAATTGTGACATGGTATGATACCTTTCTACAAGTACTTAAAGGTGTGGGGGTGTCTCGCCAAGGTTGTTATTCCTCTACCCAAGAAAGTAAAAATTGGGCCGAAAACTGTTGATTGCGTATTTATTGGATATGCACAAAACAGTAGCGCGTATTGATTTCTTGTGTTTAATTCTCAGGCTTCTGAGATCCATAAGAATACAATTATGGAGTCTCGAAATGCTTCTTTCGTTGAGCATGTGTTTCCTTATAAACCCCAGATAGAAGTTGGTACCTCGAGTAGGGTTGAGGAATCGAAAGAGGAAGAGGAACATGCTGATGAGGCTATCGAGTTTGAGCCTAGAAGAAGCAAGCGAGCAAGGGTTGAAAAATCGTTTGGTAACGATTTCCTTACTTACATGATTGAAGGAGAACCTCAAACTTATTTTGAGACTGTGAATTCCTCCGAAGGACCTCTATGGAAAGAGGCTATTCAAAGTGAAATTGATTCCATCTTGCAAAATCACACTTAGGAACTAGTGGACCTTCCTCCTGGAAGTAAACCATTAGGATATAAGTGAATCTTTAAGAGGAAAATGAAAGCCGATAGAACAATTGATAAGTACAAGGCTAGACTTGTGATTAAAGGCTTCAGACAAAAACAAGGCCTTGATTACTTTGATACCTATTCTCCTGTGACGAGAATAACCTCTATTAGAATGGTTTTGACCATTGCAGCTTTGAGAAATCTCGAGGTGCATCAGATGGACGTCAAAACTGCATTTCTAAATGGAGACTTGGACGAAGAAATTTACATAGAGCAACCTGAAGGTTTTAATGCTCCCGGGTAAGAAAACAAAGTTTGCAAGTTAGTAAAGTCATTATATGGCTTGAAACAAGCATCGTTGCAATGGCATGGAAAATTTGATAATGCCATGTTGAGCAGTGGGTTTAAGATCAATGAGTGTGATAAGTGTGTCTATGTGAAGAATACTGAAAATGGCTATGTCATTCTATGTCTTTATGTAGATGACATGCTAATTTTTGGAAGTAATGACAAGATGATCAAATCCACTAAGGATATGTTGAATGCAAAGTTTGACATGAAAGATATGGGCTTGACAGATGTGATTCTTGGAGTAAAAATCCATAGATCACAAGAAGGTTTTGTGTTGAGCCAATCACATTATGTTGATAAAATTCTTGAGAAGTTTGGCAAAGATGATACGTTTGTTGTTAGGACTCCGATAGATCCGAGTCAACATCTTTCGAAAAATTGAGGAGATGGAATATCTCAAATCGAGTATGCTAGGATAATAGGGAGTCTTATGTACTTGATAAGCTGCACGAGGCCTGATATCACTTATGCAGTAAGCAGACTGAGTAAGTACACGAGCAATCCAGGAAACGATCACTGGAAAGCGATTGTGAGAGTGCTCAGATATTTGAGATTTACTCGCAATTTTGGTCTGCATTATGGGAGATATCCAGCTATAGTTGAAGGCTATAGTGATGCAAATTGGATATCTGATATGAAGGACTCGAAATCCACCGGTGATTATGTTTTCACACTTGGTGGAGCAGCTATTGCATGGAAGTCTTCAAAACAAATTGTTATTGCACGTTCCACTATGGAGTTCGAGTTTATAGCTCTAGACAAATGTGGAGAAGAAGCTGAGTGGATTCGTCAGTTTTTAGAAGACATTCCAATGTGGTCGAAACCTGTGTCTACGATTTGTGTTTATTGTGACAGCCAGTCCTATTGGAAGGGCACAAAGTCACATGTATAATGGTAAGTCTAGACATATACGTCAAAGACATAATACCATTAGACAACTACTCTCTATAGGGGTTATCTCTTTTGACTATATAAAGTCAAAAGATAATCTTGTTGATCTGTTAACTAAAGGGTTAAGTAGAGATATAGTTGCAAAATCATCGAAAGGGATGGGGTTAAAGCCTTTTGGGAAAGAGGTTGAGATAAAGGAAAACCCAACTTAGTTGACTGGAGATCCCAAGATCTAGGTTCAATGGGACAACCTAGTTGTTAAAGCCTCACAGACCACTGTAGGGGAGTTTTTCCCGAGAATCCATTCCTAGGATGATTCAATGGTGTCATGGGAAATTAGGGTAAACTTAAAGCTTTTAATTGTTTAAAATATAGTAGAGCTAGATACTCTAGAAGAAATCACCTATGTGAGAAAGAAGTGGGGCCGATTCAAAGGGAGTTGTGAAAGGCTCAATTCCTAGAAATCCTCACAGAACCAGCTAGATGTTCATGGCCTAAATGATCATACCCATGAGAACTGAGAAGTGTAAGGAAGAGTTCTGAGTGTAATTCATCATCGTTTACACCGATGAGAAATCAGTTCAATGACATCGCGTCTACTGATTACCTAGTAAAGTAAATGTATTTCACAAGGTGTTGGAAACATTTGAAGTATGTTTTGATGAGACAAAACCTTAAGTAACTCTAACAAGCATAACCAATCTTAGGATATGTTACTGCAACAGAGTTACTACAGAAGATTAAAAGAACAGAGAAAGTGTCAAAGGAAGGATACTGAAGAGAATGGTGAAGAAGAATCGGGTAAACTAACAAGGATACTTATGACTACAGGAAGCTACTGAAAGAGACCTCGCCAAAGCAGAATGCAACGAGACAGTAAGCTACCTGGAGACCATGCCGAAAGCATACTGCAAGGGCAGCATGCTACAGAAGTCTCAAGCCACCTGAAGGAGCAAGCCAGAGAATGAAGCTCCATAGTGAAGTAAGATGAGGAAGCTGCAAAGCATGCATGGAGAGAAAAGTCAAAGTTACCAGTAGACACAAGAAGTTACCGATAGAGAGAAGAGAAGAGGAGCCAACCAGAAGAAGACACGTGGAAAGCGAAAAGCTAGCGTGTGTCAGGAGTACGGCGCATCAATGATGGAAATCTGTCAACCTTCAACGGGCAGATTTTACAACCTATAAAAGAGGAAGACTGAAGACTGAAAAGAAGAGAGAGTGCGGAGAGAAAAGATAACGAGTACATCAGAATATACAAGCTCGCAAAAAGAAGAGAGAAGAGCTCACAAGAGAGAAGCGCAGAAAGAGGGTGAAGTTCAGAGAAGAAAAGAGTGTTCAAACAGAGTAGAAGAAAAGCTCGAACACCCAAAAGACGTACACTCAATCAGTCAGTCCAGCAGCAAGCTTCAGCAGATCAATCTGCAAATGAAGGCCAAACTTGCTGCACCTAGTTAAAGAAGAAGAAGACAAACTCCTTCTAAAGGACTGTCTTGGAGTACTCAGTGCGAAGAGTAAAGTCCTGCTGAGCTTTCCACTTTCTAGGAGAGAAAGTGAAGACCCTGGGTGGGTAGATTAGGACCCTGTGTGGGTTAATGTAGAAAGTAGGCAAGCATCTGTATGAAGGTTTACTACTTACCTGTTAAGTGAGGGTTGTAATAGATAGGGCTATATAAATCAACCAGCTTAACAAAGGTTCCCTCTTGAGAAGAGGAAGAGAGGACGTAGAAGGATTACTCCACCTTCGAACCTTTGTATATGTCTGCATCTTTACATGCTTACTGTTTTATATGCATACTCTAAGTTAAGATGCACATCTCCTATACTTTGCTCTACAATGAGAAATAGACTTCCGTAAACCACTCTGATCAGTAACCTCCCAAAAGGTTACTGATCCTAGAATAGAGCCAAGAAGAAGAAAAGTTTGAAAATATAGTAGGCTTATTCAACCCCCCCCCCCCCCCCCCTCTAAGCCTACTACCACTTAAAACCAACAAGTGGTATCAGAGCAGATGGATTATTCATCCAAGCTCACTGGTCAATGTGATACCAATAAGTGGTATCAGAGCAGATGGATGAACAAAAGATCTAAGCGATCTATCCAGATCCCATCTGTGAAAAGGCTCTCTCAAGAAAATCTCTCTCTCTCTCTCTCTCTCTCTCTCTCTCTCTCTCTCACTCTCTCACTCTCACATCATAGATCAACTCACAACTTTTTGCTTAAAAGGATATGATTGATGTGAAGACAACAAACAACTATGAAGGATGAAGAAAATCAAGCTGTGTTGGGAATAAAAGCTGTTCAGAAGAAGGAGGAGGGTGAACGGTTATAAGTGTCGTTTTTACTATACTTTTACATATGTTTATGTGTTCATTTGAGCATGTTTATGTATGTTTCAATAGTGATTTAGATACTTTTGATTTATTAGTTGCATTTGATGGTTTTGTGTTTTTAGTGCAAAAATCGTAAGTTTCAGCTTACATGCGCAGTTTTCAAAGAAATGACATATCTCACGACCTAAAAGTCCGAATTGGAAGATCTTAATTTTTTTGGAAAGCTAAGGAACAGATCTACAACTTTGATGTTGAACACTTTTCCCAATTCGTTCTCCAAGAAAGCAGAATATCAAGAGAAGATGGAAGTTTTGCGTTCGGTTCTTCGTCATGACAGAACTCTAGTATTTTGATCATAACTTTCTCTAGAAGACTGATATTGAGTTGAAATTTGTGGCATTAGAAAGCTAACTTCAAGACCTACAACTCTCATGAGGACGTTGAAGTCAAATTCGGAACTGTACACCAGCGCACGACCGTATCTTGGGACACGGTTGTGTCCCATTGTGTAGAAACACTAGCACTGGCACACGGGTGACCGTGTCTTGGGGCACGGTCGTGCCCGAGAGACTCCTATTCCTTCTCAAACTTGATTTTTAACGTATCTCACACTTCTAAACCATCTATGAGACCTCCAAGATGCTATATATACCCAAATTCGTCTAAAAAAAGATAGGGAGATAGGAGGACAATTATTAGGGGTAGGAATAACATTCATAGAGAGAAAACACATATTCTGAGAGCATCCGGAGAGAAGAAGAAGACTTCAAAGATCGAAGAATCGAGAGATCATCATTCATATAGAGTTTTTCTTTATCTTTCCTTTATTGTTGGATTATTTTAGTTTGATATGATATTTTCAATCTTGTCTATGAGTTTGTTGATATTCATGTCTGACTAGTTTTCCATGGGTTCCTAGGGCTTGTTAGTAGTCTGATTCGAATCTGATGGATCTTTGATTTCAATTCAATTTATTGATTCTTTATCCTATTGATGTGTTTATGGTTTGATTGTTTGTTTGATTATGTGGCCACTAATTGAGCATGTTTGAGTAATTAAGTCAAAATTCGAAAGAGGAGCTTTAATTACGGAAGAGTAAACACGTGACATATATGCAACATGAGATCAAGAGATGAATGACATATGTGATGAGATTTTCAATCCTAGGTGCTTTTGGAAGTTGTTGTGTTATATCAGATCGAGTAGAGATACCTCTGTTAGCATAATAATCAACCCGGTTAAATTGACTAGAGAGAGCTTTTAATTTGATATTTGTGATTGCTCATATAGGATAGTTAATCATTGAATTGGATTGATCAAGTGATATCGTGATGAGAATTAGGTGAAAGCATGTTCTAAAACCTGTCTCAGTTATATCTGTTTGTCTCTGTGTATATTTATTTGTTTTTGTTTTAGTATAAGTAATTGAATTATTTGATATCTGATAGTCTAGATAAAATTAGGGGTTGAATTTGGGTAATCGATTATTCCTAGATAATAGTGTCTGTGGGATCGACCTTGCTTACCGTGTTCTGCAATTTACACTGTACACTTGCGATACTAGCCTAAATAAATAGGTGAACAAACGGCAAGATACTCGAAGAAAGGATTGCGAAGCAAGTAGCAATGCGGAAAACAGCAAGTATCTACCTATCACAAAGTAGACCAACAAGAAGCAAAGAGGAAAGACTTGTTGCTGAGCATGAAGAAAAGCGGATATAAAGTGAAACTGGAAAGTATGGACCATACTGAAGCTTCAAAGTCTACAGCAACAGGTAAGTAAGCAACCATGGAAGAAGATGCGGAGGGTGTCAAGCAAAGGAGTAAGAAGGGAAGCTCATTCCATCAAACAGATCATCCTCCAGACAGAAGCAAAGAATAGAAGAGGATATATTCCTTAAATCAAATGAACGACGATGACCAGGTACCACACTCTAAACTTGCGTCCTTATTTCTAGTCTCGCTCATATAAATTAGAAAGGAAGCATGTACGTTTATTTTCATATTAGAAATGTTTCACCTTCTCATGCAAACTTCAAAGTTACCTAAAATAGTGCTAAAAGTGACCCTACATTCTAAAGAAAGAGAGTCATAAAGTAAGGGGGAACTTCTAGTATAAATCAAGGTAATTCAGAGGTCAAATAGTCAAATCCTTGGAGAAACCCAAATATGGGTATGCTGTAAATATCTGCAACAAACTGACATTCCCTAAAGGAATCAAGCAGAACAGCAACTCCAAAAAGGAATAGAAAATTGTCTATCTTACTTGTATCATGCTTCACCTTTTCTATATTCTAAGAGATACAGTAAGAAAACACCTGCATACACCATCATTTTTGCTCTTTAAAAATCTTGAAGGAGTCAAACTCTCTCTACAGCAACCATGGGCTGTAAAGAAAGTCTAAGCTCCTGA
Source organism: Scutellaria baicalensis (assembly GCA_005771605.1). NCBI lineage: Eukaryota > Viridiplantae > Streptophyta > Magnoliopsida > Lamiales > Lamiaceae > Scutellaria > Scutellaria baicalensis. The sequence continues at coordinate 37,565,131 of CM016721.1, forward strand.
AAGGAACATTAACCGTGGAGGACTCATACCTTGTGTGAGTACCTATAAGATAAAATTTATTTTGCAGGTACCTCTGACAAAGGGCTAATAAATTTAGGGGGAACCATTAATAAAATGACAAAGCTCTGACTATAGGATGCTAGACACCAGGTTGCCGGAAACTAGGTTGCTGGACAACAAGATGCTGAAAATCAGGACGCTAGACACCAGATGGATGTATACTAGGTCGCTGAACGTCAGGTCGCTGTATACCAGGACGCTAGACACCGAGCTACTAGATACTAGGTCACTAGACATCAGAGTACGTGTCATCAAGTCATGAGAAAAGGTAGAAGGACTAATCGGTATTAAGGAACAAGATAAAGTTCTGATAAAAGTACGCTAGACACCAGGACACTGGATACTAGATCGCTGGATAACAGGACGTTGTGTATCAGGATGCTAGATACCAGACTGACTAGAAATTAGGTCGCTGGATGACAAGACGCTAGATATCAGGATGCTAGATACCAGATGCTGGATACTAGATCGCTGAACATTAGGTCGCTGGGCACCAGGACGCTAAACACCAAAATGCTGGATACTAGATCGCTGAACACCAGGTTGCTGTAAACTAGGATGCTAGACACTAATATACTGGATACTAAGCTACTAGAAATCAGAGCTTATCATCATGTCACTGGATAAAGGGATCACTTTGAGGTTACAAATTAGAGCAGTTACTGAAAAATCTTTTTGGTAACGTGCACGTATAAAAAGTGGATCACCTTTCCAGATATAGACTACCTTTTCAGAACCCTAAAAGGACCTTAGCCGTTCGATCAGAAGAATCCAAGGGTGGAGAACCAGCTGTTGACCACGCGCCTTAGAAATAGGAAAAGTTGTGGAAACTATCAACACCTTTATTGGAAAACGGCGAAGCAGTTAATAAGATCTTTGAAGATCTAACTGCAACAGGGAGTATCTCAAAACTCTATAAATACATGCACTCCGTATTCTTCATAAAACATATAGATATCCTCTCTCTCTCTCTTATCCTCTATGCTTCATGGAACCCGATTGTTGGAAATCCTTTTCTTCATTCATTCAAAAGAACACATTTTCTGCAAATAATCAACCAAGCACATCCCAAATCACGTATATTCACCTCTCATGCTTGACACTTGCTAAGCAAGCCATTCTCAGAAGACTCCATCTTCTAGCCTTCAACTCCCATCTTACCTGTGAAGAACTTGCACTCAAGTTCTTCTCTTCTATGCAGGGGGAAAGAGCTAAGGACCCCTCTCTAGCACCCCCAAAGTGTCATCTCTTGATGATGTCAAAAAGGGGGAAGAAACTGCGAAGGGTCATGGAAGATCAAAAGACTTCCAAAGGTGGAGAAAAAGAGATTTCACCCCTTCTATGAGGTGAATTCTCTTTTGAGATGTAAGAGAATCAGAATGAGGGATAGTTGGAGAGATGAGTGGAGATTGAAGGAGAAGAAAAGGCGGCAGCAAGCTACTGACGTCTGAACTTCTTTGCTTCTTTACACACTTTCCTCCAAACGAATTCATTCTCTCTCTCTCGCATCGTCTCTCACACCTCCCAACAACTCTCCTCCTTAGCCTAAGAGAAGAAACTACTAGGAGCAGGTGACTGCATCAAGTGAGAAGGAAGGAAAGCAGAAAGAGAAAGGAGCCAGCAGCAAGCAAAAGGGGGAAAAAAAAGAAAGGAAAGAGCAAGAAGAATAGAAGAATGAATCTAGATAGGATACTTATTGTACTGTGCTTATTAAGTTGTATTGCAGCTATTCTATCTAAATAAAATTACTTCTATTCTTTAAAATGCTCATTCCTTGTGTCATTTCTTTTAGACTTATATGTGATTTAAATGAAAATAGAATGATCTGGTTATATCATATATCTGCTTTCTGTGCTTGAGAGGTTATGTTCTTTTGATGTTCTGTATAAAGGTTTTGTCATCATCAAAAAGAGGGAAATTGTTGGAAACATTTGAAGTAAGTTTTGATGAGACAAAACCTTAAGTAACTCTAACAAGAATAACCAATCTTAGGATAGGTTACTGCAATAGAGTTACTGCAGAAGATTAAAAGAACAGAGAAAGTGTCAAAGGAAGGATACTGAAGAGAATGGTGAAGAAGAATCGGGTAAACTAACAAGGATACTTATGACTACAGGAAGCTACTGAAAGAGACCTCGCCAAAGCAGAATGCAACTAGATAGTAAGCTACCTGGAGACCATGCCGAAAGCATACTGCAAGGGAAGCATGCTAGAGAAGCCTCAAGCCAACCTGAAAGAGCAAGCCAGAGAATGAAGCTCCAGAGTGAAGCAAGAGGAGGAAGCTACAAAGCATGCATGGGGAGAAAAGTCAAAGTTACCGGTAGACACAAGAAGTTACTGGTAGAGAGAAGAGAAGAGGAGCCAACCAGAAGAAGACACGTAGAAAGCGAAAAGCTGGCGTGTGTCAGGAGTGCGATGCATCAATGATTGAAATCTATCAATCTTCAACGGGCAGATTTTACAACCTATAAAAGAGGAAGACTGAAGACTGAAAAGAAGAGAAAGTGCGGAAAGAGAAGATAGTGAGTACATCAGAATATACAAGCTCGCAGAGAGAAGCGCTAAAAGAAGAGAGAAGAGCTCACAAAAGAGAAGCGCAGAAAGATGGGGAAGTTCAGAGAAGAAAAGAGTGTTCAAACAGAGCAGAAGAAAAGAAGAAAAACTCGAACACTCAACACCCCAAAAGACGCACACTCAATCAGTCAGTCCAGCAGCAAGCTTCAGCAGATCAATCTGCAAATGAAGGCCAAGCTTGCTGCACCCAGTTGAAGAAGAAAAAGAAGACAAACTCCTTCTAAAGGACTGTCTTGGAGTACTCAGTGCGAGGAGTAAAGTCCTGCTGAGTTTTCCGTTTTCTAGGAGAGAAAGTGAGGACCCTGTGTGGGTCAGTGTAGACAGTAGGCAAGCATATGTGTGAAGGTTTGCTACTTACCTGTTAAGTGAGCGTTGTAATAGATATGACTATATAAATCAACCAGCTTAACAAAGGTTCCCTCTTGAGAAGAGGAAGAGATGACGTAGAAGGATTACTCAACCTTCGAACCTCTGTATATGCCTGCGTCTTTACATGCTTACTGCTTTATATGCATACTCTAAGTTAAGATGCACATCTCCTGTACTTGGCTCTACAATGAGAAATAGGCTTCCGCAAACCACTCTGATCAGTAACCTCCCAAAAGGTTATTGATCCTAGAATAGAGTCAAGAAGAAGAAAAGTTTGAAAATATAGTAGGCTTATTCACCCCCATCCCTCTAAGCCTTATACCACTTGGGACCAACATAAGAAAGGTTAAAGGGTTTCACCTACCTCTCCTGTACATAACTCAACTATTGACTTGTACCTTTCCTTATCTGTGTCAATTTCCATTCATGTGGGGGACTGTTGAAAAAATTTGAAGTTTTTACCCATTTTAGGGCGTATTTATGGTGGGTCTCATTTGGTAAAAATGGTATCCGTTTGAAGGGGCGTGTTCTCCTCCGTGAGAGCTTCTATTCGGTATATAGTTCACCCAAAATGGATCAAAGGTGAATGAGAAATTGGGAGCCGAAGTAGTGGTTTTGGATTATAGTTGAAGCTTGGAAATGCTATTGTCCCACATAGGAACTTTAGCAAGTTGTGCACTAGTATATAATGTTTTCCACCTTATGAGGTGGATAAGGTGTTAACTAAAAGGCTCACTCTTACGCGTGCGTGGGGGTACAAATCATTTCCAAGCGAGCTCGAACCAATGGACTCGTGTGCATGCGCAACCCGCGTACATGAATGTTCGGAAAAGGGCGGGCCTGGCCCGGTTCTTTTTGCCACCCTACCCGATCCGTGTCTCTTCAACTTCCAGCGGCTTTTGGCCTTCAGCTCATTTTGGAGCCTATATATAGAGGCTCGTTCCACAGTTTGAGACACCACATTCTCCAGTCTTCGTTTTCCCCTTTTCCTTCCTCCGGTTTTCCTCGTTTTTCGGTACAAGTCAGGCGCTCATCTCGGTTCGTCGTGAGCTGCAGCCTCGTGCAAGTCTGTCGTGTTCATAATCATTGTACCCAGGGAAACAGACGTCATTCTGGTATCGTGCACCTCGATGCAACGACGAAGCTATTTTAAGGGAACTGTGCTCACATAAGCCTCGATTTTCGAACGTTCTTTCTTGCCTTTTTCGCACCTATTTCCTACAGTATATTTATATGACCCAAATACCATTTTTTTAGGGAGCTAATTATTTAAGTATGTCTTTAATCTATTACATTTAGATTGATGGAGCCTATAGATTTTTTTATGGATAATGGCAGTGGATTATAGTGCTAACCAAACAACATCTACTTTCTTTCTCATATTTTAATACAACTTTACTACTATTCCCACACATTAGCTTATGATAAAGGAATGGCCATATTCTGACCCTTTCTATGTATACAGATAAAAGTTTCGAATTCACGGTGAAAACTAAGGGAAGTACATCATATCTTCAAATCTCAGTGTGGCTTCGAATCTTATATGAGCAAAATAAAACCTAGACTCCCAAATTTCTACCATCTTGAATCCTTGATAATAAAGTAGATCGGGAAAACTGGAAATAAAGTTCAATCAATAAAAGTAAGAACAAATTTTAATGACAGATTGAGATCTAGAGAGAAACTATGTGCAGTGATTCCCCATATGTGAACACAATCAGACACCCCTTTCATGCCCACCATCATCATCACACACAAAAAACATCAATTATAAATAAAATAAAAACAGAGAAAAAAGAAAGAACATGAAACGAACTCATAATCAACATTGCATACAGATTGAATGCTCAAACAAAATCTGCGAACCTACTGAAAGAGTCGCGTGGTTAGGGTTCTGGGGTTGGGTGAACAGAAAATTGGCCGAAAGCTTTTCGATTAGTGAAGAATTTGACCTTTGGTGAGTGTTCCACCTCTGGGTCACCGGTCTTCGCCGCCGCTCGCGTAATCGGGGGAGAAGAAATCATAGGGCACAATTCGTCGAATGGGTTAGGGTTTAGGACATATATCAAATGGCTATTTTGTTGATTCTTGGAATTGGAAGGGCAAAACAGTAAAATAAAAGTGAATAGTAATGGAAAAATGGACAACCCAAATGATACACTGTTCACTTTGGTCTAAACCCACCAAGGAAGGTGGGTTTAGTATCCCTTGAATTATACACCATAAACCATCTCACGAAACCCGGGCCGGACACATAACCCAGGCCGAAAACATATTTGCCAAACACAGGTTTAGGCTAGATGTCAAACCTTGTCCTGGCTAAACCATGATACCAAACGAGGCCGGTTTGAAAGAGTTTATTATCCTAGACCTTTTATACCACTTGAGAGCTACAATAATTAGACAAAAACTTCTATGACTCACACGTAAATTTAGAATTCATGCACTCGGGTGGACCCGGTTCACACATCTAAAAACGCGCTTTCACATACATTTCACGCGCCCCTACGCGTCTGGGTATCCGCTCTCAAACACACCCAATTTGTTTCAAGTCACATACTTTTATGTTATATTAGACATACCCTGACATTATCTTAGACATACTCTAATTTTATGTTAGACATATCTTTGTGTACTGATTTCATACCTTTAGAATTTTTAACTATACATTCATACAATTTAGTAATGTTAGGCATACCTTTTAGTTATATTAGTCATACCTTTAAGCTATATTAGATATACCTTTATATGTTATATAATGTATGTCTAATATAATATAAATATATGTCTGACACAATATAAATGTATGACTAATACTACGTATAAATGTACATGTATAAAATGTGCCGAAGTTACAATTTCTTTTTTAATGTTAAATGTATGAAATTTATGCATAAAGATATGTCTAATATAACATAAACATCATGACCAAAATTAAAAAATCAAGCACAAAAAAAAAAAAACGGGTTGGACAACCCAAATCTGACCCAAGTACATGGATCACCTGATTCACAGCAGCATCTCTCCAATAATTAATGTCAACAAATATATCTGCAATCTTATGAGTCCAATATTTATTTGAATGAAATAAACATTGTACTAAAATATATAGTACGAAGCTTATCTTTAAATTCGTCTTCCAATATATAAATAAATATATATATATAAACACAAAAATTTGTGTGAAACGGTCTCACGGATAATTTCCATGAGATATAACCTTTTTATCCATAGATCAAGATCAATATGCATTAATTTATGTGAATTGGGAAACGATAATTACTAATCTAAGTAAAGAATGTATTGATCAGTTCAAATAAGTAAAAATTAATAACTCAACAAACTAAAAATTATTTTTTTTAGGAAACAAACTAAAAGTTATTATTAACCAAAAAAAAAAACTAACTAAAATATTGATTATCGATATTAGAAAAAAAGTTATTATTGACTAATCAAAAAGACAAAATATTTTATGCAACTGGTGCATGAATCCACCTGGGTCGACCCGTTCCACGCGCCTCTGACGCACTTTTTCACGTGCCCCAACGCGCTCTCACGCGCCCCCACGTGTCTGGTTGGTGCTCAAACCCACCAAGATTCGCTTCAGGCAGTCATACCCTCATGTTATGTTAGTGTTACCCGTGTTACCCTCACGAGGGTAACACTAACATAACATGAAGGTAACTCTAACATAACATGGGGGTAACCCTAACATAACATGAGGGTATGATTAACATTTTAGTTCAGTGGTTTTAAACTAAGGGTATGAAATTTGGAGATGGGGTTACATTAACATAACGCGAAGGTAACTCTGACATAACACGAAGGTAACACTAACATAACGTGAAGGTAACGATCAAAACACACGAAAAAAGTAAAGAGGCACGGGCTGGGCGGGTCAGCCCAGCCCGCGCGTGGCCCAGTTGCACGGATCACAGATCCGTGCAATTGGTGCACAGGAGAGTAACTCAATAAAAATAGTTGAATACATGATGTCCATTTCTACATTAATATTTAATTTTATCTTTTTTTTTAATATTTAAATTGTTGAAATCGTATAAAAGTTAAAATAATTATTATAGCTAAAATTGTGTGTCGACTGATTCTCATGACAAAACGTGTATGACTAATTTAAAATTAAGAACTAGCTAGAGTCAAATAAAACTTTTATAGATATCATAATCATTATCCACCTAGCAAAAACATTAGTTATTGATATCAATATTAAGGTTTCTTGTGAATAAGATCCATGTCGGATTCGGGTTGGGGGACCGCATTTTTTTTTTCGCACATGATTTTTGAAAAAAACCACATATCAATAGGTTATGTTAAACATACCTTTAAGCTATGTTAAACATACCAATTCTGCCCAAATTTCATGTCTTGTCTTTTTTTGGCTTGATTTTTGAATTTTGGCAGATATCACTACGTTATGTTAGACATACTTTTACGTTGTGTTAGACATACATTTATATATATTTAGACATACATTTGTATATGTTAGACATACTTTTGCATATAGTTAAACATACCTTTATATATGTTAGACATACCTTTGTATATAGTTAGACCTACCTACACATGGTTGGTCTAACTATACACAAAGGTTGGTTTAACTATACACAAAGGTTGGTCTATTAGAGCGAATTTTGGATGAGCTTCAGCACAAGTGTTCAGCGCGTGCAGGCGCATGGAAGGGCGTTTTGGACGCGTGAACAGGTCGATCCGGTTGCACGGATCCCGGTGCATAAAAGTTTTTGTCAAGTTGTTATTTCCTAAGTAAATCATTAACGATTTCATTATGTCCCTTTCTCTATAAAAAAACACTCATTATCCACATAAGTAAAACATTAAACAAATTGGTGATAGCCAAATAATTAGAGTCTCCCAAGAAATAATTCTGAAAACATATTATATGCAGTTTTTAATTCAATATTTATATTTATAGTATAATATTTTACTAAATTATAAATTTATATTACAACATTTGTACCAATTCCTAAATTCATTTGTATTATTGTGATAAAAAAAATCTGTTAATTTTATGTGGTGAAGAAATGTTTTGTACGGAGAAGTCAATAAATTTTAGAGGAATTTTTTTAATCCTTGAAATTTAATTCATTGGATATTTCATACTCTGTTTTTCACCTTTCGATTTCTAGTTATCTATATTTTGAAAAATATTATTTTCTAGTCCTTTCATAACCTCCTATAGTAGATAATTGTTTTTGTTTTTATTTAAATTCAATTTTAATACCAACCTTTTTTTAATTGATAGAACACAAATTTTAATTTAAATCACAATTTGTATTCTTCATTTAAAATGTATAGATTAATATTATAAATAAAAAAAACTTATTTTCCATCCTTACATTTTGGTTAAAGTTTTGTTATTAATTAATAATATAAATGCTAAAAATTTGGACATCCCGAACTTAAACATATTAATGATAAAATTGCTTTTAATAATTAATAATAATGAGTTGGTGTTCTCTCAAACTAAAAAGTATTTTTTAAAACTTGATTTAAAAAAATGAAAAAGTTTCCTGTAGCATGGGAGGACTAAAATATAATAATTTTTAAATATAGAAAACTAAAAATTAAAAATTGAAAGATAAAAGATGAAAAATATAACTAGGTAAATTTAGAGTATCAAAAAGCTTTTTTTTACAATTTTTTTATAAATTTTAACTTCTTAGTTATTATTACAATGTTTATGTAGGAAGAGTTAGTGGGACTAATTTACCTATTGTTTATCTTATAAATTATCTAATATGAATTCCTGAATCCATGAATATAATAATTTCACAATTAGTTGCCGTTATTAATATTAATATTTTTCAAAATAGATTAGTTAGTTTATTTTGTAATTTTATCAAAAATAATTTTATTTTTTTCTCATAAAATCATATGAGCAGTAAAACCCATAAATGGAAATTCATAAGGGCCAAGGGATATTTTTTGGAAATGAAAATACAAAATTAAAGATAGATAGGGCTTTTTTTAAAAACCCATTAAAATGCAAAATTGGGATTTTTGGATTAAGCAGACGAAAGCAAAACCCAGTTTCATTTCTCTATTGCTTTCCACCGCTTAATCCGAATAAGAACCAGGTCTCTCCTCTCTCTCTTTCTCTCTCCTCTCTCTCTTTCTCTCTCTGCCTTTTCCATTGGATGCTTTGATCTGGTCCTTTTATTTTCCCTTGAAGCGCTTTGGTTAAGTTTCCTTTTGATCCATTTCCAGCTTTTAGTAGAATTGAGGTTGTGTTTGGATGGACGGGTTTTTGGAATGATATGAATCCATTGCTGGTGTTTGGATTGTTGTGGATTTGGAAATCCATCATTTTTATTTGACCTAGTTTTTTTTTTTTTTTTTTTCAATATGGTGGATTTTGAGTCAATTGTGAATTGAGTGAATTTCTGAAGGGGTTTTCAAGTATAAAATCACCTTGTTGTGCATAATTGACTTGCATTGGACGATCTTTATGGATGGTTCCTTTTTTTTTTTCTGCATTTTCTAAATATTTTATTGCAGTTCTGCTCAAGATGCAGTGTCCATATATTTTCTTATACATACATGTGGAAGGCAGAATGGGTGTAGCTGGAGAAATTTTGTGCTGAGTTTTCTATTATATCGTGCCTCTTTTTCAAATTTATAACATTTATGAGAAAATAATTCTGGGAGTTTACTTTGCAGGGAACAAAGGGTTTGAGTTGAAGGATTGGAAGAAATATATATAGGAAACGTGAGCAGTGGATTGTTTAGAAAATGACTTGTAAAGGGTTTTGGGAGTGTCTCTTAAAGCTTTTGAACGTCTTGTTAATTCTTGTGGGTTTGGCAATGATTGGCTTTGGAATATACCTCTTTGTGGAGTACAAGAATGCTGCTTCTAGTGGCGATGATGGCCCCTTCCCCCCCTCAAATGATCTTGTACAGCTTGGTCGGCCCATGCTATTAGCCGTGTCTTTAAGTGATAGCATCTTTGACAAACTGCCGAAGGCATGGTATGGAAAGACAAGTGATTTTTAGACTTTACTGTGTTCATGTTCTAGAGAAAGATAACTTAGTATCTTCGTGATTCTATTAATTTGCATGTAATGGTTTCGTGGAGTATCAGAAGCCTAGTAACTTTAAATTTTAGGTTACTCATGTTTCAGTAAATAAAATGTTTCTAAGAGGCTTGGTCAAGTATCATTTTAATGATTGTTAATATGTACTCGCCAATAGGTTTCTTTGCAGTTTGCAAATCGCGTGACTATAGTCTTAAAGCTTATTCTCTGTTAAATTAAATTCAAACAAGATATGAAAACATGTTTATTGGTTCCTGTGAAAAGTCAATTTTACATTTTATTTTTATTTTATTTGGCTATTCCCATTGTCCTCCAATAGCTAATTTTAAGTTATATTAGATTATTTTTATGCATGAATATCCATCTCCATTCACAACCACATGTACATTATGTTGTTAATCAGTGTCGTTGATGAAAACTTTGCCTATTGTGTTACACTTGTTGCCTCATCCTGATTGATATATTGCACCCTTTCGATGATTTTTGTTGGTATGATGTCAAGGTGGAGCAACTTGCCTGCGTAACATTGAAAATTCTTAAATAAGTGGACTTATAGTCTTATTTGATCTTTCAGAAACTGGATCTCAATTTCTATTAGAGATATATAAAATCATGTTTGTAAAGATGTGTAAATGTGGACTTATAGTCCTATTGTTTTATTTGTCTTATATTCTGTTAGGAAATCATTATTGTTTCTAACCAGTTGTTTTCCTTTCAATTTTACTCTTATTTCTTAAATCCAAGAATATCATTCATTTTAATCTAAGTATTTATCAGTTGTATTATCTTTTCCTATGTAACTGGCTATATGCCTATATGTGATGTTTCTACAGTATTTTGTGATCCGAGTCCTTATTTAGAATTGACAGCAGTTCCTCATTTTATATTCGATGTTCGGTAAGTATGTGCTTTCTTTTCCGGTGCTTAGGTTCCTTGTTAAACCCTTTTCTACCTCCATTCAGTCAGTTATACTGGACATATTAGTACTATGATCAAGTGGTCTCAGATAGTGTGAACGGCTTATGATAGGTGTTTTTAGTTGTGTGACTAAGTATAAATGCATATCCACCTTCTGTCATGGTGATTAAGAAAACCAGTTTGTTAACATATGAGCTTTTGTTGTCTAATGACTTTCTCAACCAAGAAGAAAGAAGTGGCATTCTAATGTCTCTAAGTTGATATTTGCTTCCTCAAATTATTAGGTTGACCTCAAGTGTGCTAATGCAGGTTCATCTATCTTTTCATTGGCACTGGTGTAGTTATCCTTTTCATTGCTTGTTGCGGTTGCATTGGAACAGCTACACGGAGTGGGTGCTGCCTAAGTTGTGTATCCTTTCTAAGTAGATCTCATTGCTTTCGTGGATGCTGCACTTTTTTATATTTCTTGTTACTATAATTAGGATTGGATGCTTGAACTGCTGCTGCTGCTATAGTATGTTATTGTTGAATTTTTTCTAATGTTTCAAAATGCAAGTGGCAATATCCTAAATTTCCTCGATTATTTTGATTGGCAATCTGCTAGGTTGTCAAGTTTTGTTAAGGAAAATATCGTTACTATCTGTTAGTTGCTTACTTAATATTATTTGTCTATGTAGCATATTTTATGAGCATTTTGGCTATGCATAGTTTTATAAGATTGTGAACATTGTGATTTATTTCGTTCCGTAAACAACATGGTTGACTTCCTTAATATTATAAAGTTTTCAGTACTGGTGATCTTGTTGATACTGGTAGAATTGGGACTGGCTGCTTTTATGTTCTTTGACAAAAGCTGGAAAGAGGTTAGTTTAATTAGAGATGTTATTATTAATTTCAAACTTAATGGTCCTGAATCTAATCACCAGAAAAATGAACAGGAAATCCCAACTGACAAAACTGGGAATTTCGATATGATATATGAGTTCCTGGAGGATCATTGGAATATTGTCAAGTGGGTTGCTCTTGGTACTGTTATACTAGAGGTAATGCTACTGGGAATGTTTTTGTATAGATATATGCACCTGCATGAATTAGAATGATTGTATGCTTAGAAAACTTCTATGTAAGTAATATTTTTTTTTGTGAAAGTTAACTTTGCGTTGGGCGCTAAATACCAATACCAAATTTTTTTAGCTGTCAATACATAAGTGTAACATCTGTGAATTCCACTTTTAGTTTGAAGTATATTTGCTTTTTTAAGACTAATTGTGCTGTTATCCCAAAATTATTTGATATTCCACTAGGATTTGGTTAAACAAGTTCTACATATAGCAGATAAAAGTATGAAACCTATACTTCATTATCTCATTATCATGTTATGCCCATACATGATAATTTCTTCACTTAGTGGAGCCTTAACCTACTGAATAGCGGGAATTTAGGGTCCTATTGTCATGAATGAATAGATGGGCTCAGCTAATCAAAATTAGGATCATTAGTGCTTGAGGGACAAATTTAGTGTATATTAGTTGATCTTTTGGCTTTCCAGTTTTATTGACTGTTATGAAATTTCAGGCCCTTGTATTTTTGTTAGCACTTATTGTAAGGGCTGCAAATAGACCAGCAGATTATGATAGTGATGAAGAATATATAAGTGGGCCCAGGCAACAGATCCGACAGCCATTGATCAATAGGCCAGCAGCTCCAGCCACGGGTGTCCCTGTTACTGGTACCCTTGATCAGCGTCCAAGTAGGAATGACGCTTGGAGTGCACGAATGAGGGAAAAGGTGAAAAGTGTTCTCTCATTATTGGTTTTATAAATTGCATTCCTTTTCCTTTGAAATCTCATTTTATATTGTTGTTTGTGTTAGTTGCTGAATGTGTTTTTTATAGAACTAAGAGCAGAAACTAGAATATTAGTGTAGTGGAATTTAATTAGAGTGATAAAGGGAGGGATACAAGAGACGGAATGGTTCCTGGCAGATCAACTATACCACCAAAAGGCCGATTAGAATGGCTGACTTGAAGAACTTATTGGTTATGTGGGTAATATTGTAGAAGAAATATGAGGTCACAATATCCTAAATCTGGGCACCAGTCACCTCATAATGAGAAAACAATAAATCCTTCTGAGTTCTGAGGCTTTCAGTCAAGCATGTTAGGTTGTAGCTTCCTTTTCTTTTTACCTTCTATGATTAATCGATTAGAAGAGGGTTGCAGCAGGTTCTTTTGTTTTTTTGTATTTCATCAAAAAGATTTATCGTTACTGAACTTAATTAAGATGTTGATGTTAATTTTGTCTTAATCCCATATTAGGGCTATATAAGATGTTAGCTTCTTTAGCATCATCCTCCTCTTAGCTGCAAGCTCTTTCACCTTTTAGTGAATTAGCAGCAACAGCTCTCCAGACAATGTTTTATCATCAAAATCTTAGAATCTATGATGCCCTTGAGGCGTTTCTTCTATTTCCAGATTTGATAAATTAAAACAAGAAAGAGCAAAGGAATTTCTTAGAAGTGTCTTTGGTCTTAAGATAAACATCTTCTTGATTTGATGATTGCTCCTTATAAATTATAATATATATATATATATATATATATTCTGTTGATTATATAATTCCTAACTATCACTTTCACATGTGAAGTACTGATTAAGTGCTTGTTAAACAGTATGGACTGGATACTTCAGAATTTACATACAACCCGTCTGAGTCCAACCGCTACCAGCAAGCTGCAACACAACCGTCCGAGGAAAGGAGTCGCTGCATCATTATGTAACAACTGGTGGCTGCTTTGGTTTCCCACAAATGGTAGTTGAGTTGAAGAATCGGATTGTTATTAACTAGTGTGAGATCTCTATCCTTCTTCATTGCCATGTGATTTTTCGTCTCCTCTGGACAACTTAGCCTTTTCATATTTGTTTCTTTGTGCTACTATTTTTATTTGGTGTTGTTGATAGTTTGTTATGTCGTGTGGAATGTTTGGGCACTCCTTTCTTTATATTACATTGGTGAAAGTCTTGTGCAAGCATTCTATAAATTATCCAAAGAGAAAATACCCCAATTTAACACCTTGACTATATTTTATGTAAAAAATGACCCCAACTAAATTCATATTCACATTTTAATTTAATAAATATAATATTTACCCAAAATAGTCATTGATTTGACATAAAATGAATAAAAGTCAAATGGTAAAATTTTTTATCAATCTTGTCAAGGAATTATTGCAGAGACAGATTTTTTTTAACTTTTGATTATTTTGGGTATTCTCGTGTAGCATATTTAAGTGCTCTCAGATGAATTATTCGTGACATTTAAAAATCACAAAAATCAACATCCAACATTTTTTTTTTTTTGTCTGACATAATTTATAGTATAGCTTTTGCATGTATTAAATTTAACACGAAAACACCAAAAATTAAAGGTTAAATTGTACACAAAAATGTTGATATAGGGTTACACGAAAATGTGTTGAAGGGGCTACACGAAAATGTTGTGTAGGGTTACACAAAAATGTGAAGTTCTAAATATTTATTTTTCGAATTATTCGACTTATTCGAATTATGTGAACAAACATTAAATTTTTGGTGCTTATTCGAATTTTAGGTGTGCTTATACGAAAATATGCATGTGAACAAGAATATTAATTTTTTGGTGCTTATTCGAAGTTTTGGTGTGCTTATTCGAAAATATGAAGTTTTGGTGTGCTTATTCGAAAATATGTGAACAAGAATTATGTGCTTATTCGAATTTTATATACACTATTCAAATAATTCGAATAAGCATTAAATATTGGGGTTATTCGAATTTTATATACACTGTTCGAATAATTCGAATAAGCATTAAATATTGGGGTTATTCGAATTTTATATACACTGTTCGAATAATTCGAATAAGCATTAAATATTGGGGTTATTCGAACAATAAGTGTATTGTTCGAATAACCCTATTTTTTTAGGGTTATTCGAAATTATCACCCTTATTTTCGAATAACCCTAAAAATTTAGGGTTATTCGAAAATAAGAGTGATAATTTTCGAATAACCCTAAAAATTTAGAGTTATTCGAAAATAAGAGTGATAATTTTCGAATAACCCTATTTTTTTTTTAGGGTTATTCGAAAATTATCACTCTTATTCGAAAATAAGGGTGATAATTTTCGAATAACCTTATTTTTTTAGGGTTATTCGAAAATTACATATAATTTTCGAATAAAAGTAATTTTCGTGTAACCCTACATTAATATTTTCGTGTAACCCTCAACATTTTCGTGTAATCCTAACAATTTACATTTTTGTGTAAAATTGTCCACCTAATTTTTGGTATTTTCGTGTCCTATAAAGATAAGACTACATGCAACTCTAATTTTGACCTTAAATAACATACTCTTCGTGTACAAATTCAAACCAACTTATATAAATTATGGTTTGGAAGAGAAAGGAAATTGATTTTCAACCCAAGTATTTGAAATGAGAGATACACGAAAATCATGCTTATTTGTTGCTACATTTTAGTCAAAAAGTTGGACAAGATTCCTGTCATTTTACTAACAAGATTCGCTGCAATTTTCAACTTTACTTTATGTCAATCAATGACTATTTTTGGGATTTCAACTTAGTAGTGGCTATTTTTATCTCATATTATAATGATTGGGCTATTTTGGACGAATCACCCCAATTATCAAATTTGATTATGTTTGCGGTTGTGATGAGTTTGGTTAAGTATTGGGTTGTGGTTTAGGATAAAGGAAGAATGCTGGTCATACAACATATGATGCTTGTAATTGATTTAATTGTGAAAGCAAAAGAACAAATAATGGGAACAAAACATACCTTGCATAAATGCAGTGATGACTTGAGTGACATTGATGCTGCTGTTTAATCACCGCTTTGAGATGTTGAGCAAATCGTCGGTTTTTGTTAGAGGTGTGAGCAAGTTGAGTCGAGTCGAGTATTGTCAGGCTGTGATGTAAGTTTTTTTTGTAATAAATGTATTGCAAATAGGTTTTGACTGTAAAATTCTTATTGTGAATCTGTAATTTGAAAAGGTAGAATTGGTTGCTGAAAAAATTAGATATGAAAATATGGTTTTCAAAAGATGGGTGCAATTAACTAATAATGTTATCTAATTTATCAGATGATCATTTATAGAATATAAAATGAAACAGCAAAAGTTTAAAAATAAAAGGTTATCATAAGTTATGTGCACATCACATAAATTAGTGACAGAGAATGTTGGTGCATCTTTCTCTCAAAAAAGAAGATGATAATAATTGAAGTCTGTACCTAACTTGTTTATAAGAATTAAGGCATGATTATTCTTATAAGATTATTTTATAGATTTAATTTCATGTAACGAGTTAATCGCAATCTACGTATTAATCATATCCAACCAGTATTTGTAAGCAAAGGAGCCTATAAATTTGAAGGTACAAGTGAACATGCCAACAATTTGAAGCCTTGTAAGTTGTATCATAATGATATTCCAAGAAGCAAATGTGAAACCTTACGAGCTTCAAACAAAGTGTAAATACAATTGCTGAATGCAAAATTTAGGTTTATGTTTCTCTTAAAGAAAGCAAACCTAATCTAGTAGCATGGTATGGTATGAGGCTCCACCCACACAGGTCACCAACATGCAGCACCCGATACATTTCATCGAGTGTACATTCATCGTTACTTTTAAATATATAATTACTCGTTCACACAGAGTCTCGCACGCACCACACACATGGTGAGTGCAAAGTGAATGGTGGGTATACACCCGATCTATTACACTTGTCTAAGGATGTATTCCACCATGACACATGTATCATTCAAGAGTGTGTGGAATGTTTAATGTGGCAAGTATGGTGTTACCGAGTTGAATCATTGATCGGTGGATGTTGCGTTTGCTGAAACGACCCAATACTGTTTCACTGCAATGAGTATCTTCTCAGGGACAAGAGGGCCATCCTCATGATCCACCATTCTAGTATCCCATCTCATCCCTCCAACAATGTTCATCACCTTATTCACCACATCCACTTCATCTCGGATGATCACCATCCCTTCCGGCCGCAAAATCCGATCCATTTCTAGGAGAATGTCTTCAAATTCACACCTGCAAGCACAGTCAAGAGATAAGAAAGATCAGTAATTTTTCCTGTTGTACCAAAGCCAAGTACACTTTGGTGGCTTTCAGATTGATGGATTGATATGGATTTGAAAACCATTGTTATTTTTGAACTAATCTTTTGAGTGATCCAATCACACAATCCAAGACATAGCATCACTTGTAACATAATGAACACTGTATCTGAACAATAAATGGTTCGTATAAATTAATTGTTGCTTACTTGTCCTGATATAGGCTGAAGAAGTGATTAGCATGAATGAGGTCATACGTTCGTGGATACGTAGAGAACCCTTCAGACCTGAAAAATAGAGAAAGAAATAACGATTAAGCTTGAAATGAAGGATTATGCTAATCTTGACATAACAAAACCGGATCTTTTTGGTAAATTATGTTAAAGGTGAACGAGTCAAGTATATACCAGTCGTGGTATATGCCAATCAAGCCTCTCTCATAGACAACACCTAAAGTGTCGTCAGCAATAGTGGGAACAACGTTCATCACCCACAGTTTAGAGGATTCCAAGGCCGCTGCAAAACCGCCAAGACCTGCATTCATATCCATAATATTTCTGTATCTAGTGGTGCCGAGTAACCTATTACTCCTTTTGTAGGCAGCAACGTGCTTTTTCCAAAGCTTGTTATCCTCTTCGTAAGATTCAGATGTGACCCCAGGAACATCACCACTGAGGATTCGAGGCGGAACTTCATAGAGACGAGCTGGAAACTTCTTTAACTCCCCTCCAGCTACTTCTTCCGGACTATTTACCTCTGGAAATGGAGTAATGCATGTTTCCATTTTCTTATACCTTGAAATCATAATTCAGAAGTAGAAATGGGGAAAAAGTTAGATATCCAAGAATTCAATGAATTAAAACATCATATATGGAATCTCCTTTTAAAGTGCTTATTACTCTTAATGCCATAAGCAACTTTAAAGAGGTGAATAAGTAAATAGCACTCATCACTGGTTTTACTTACCACACATTGTTAGCATCCGAAGATGGACAAAAGTTGGCAGATTTCCTTCGGCAAGACTTGGAATTAACCTTTTTCCTCCAGATGGCGACATCTCCTTTCTCGTATTTCTTCTCCCAGCAAAGGTGTTCAGCTAGTTCTTCGATTCTTGACTGCTCGGCCTTCAGGTCTTCTTTTGTCCTTTTCCACGTACGATAATAAGTCTTCCAATTGATTGGAGGACCAGACAAGACCCAATATCCACCAGGTCTAAGAACTCGATCAACTTCCATTAAGTACATGCCATCTACATATTGAAAAACAAAAAAACCTCAATAAATTCAACGATTTCTGCCAAACCATGTGATTTTGGTTTTTATACCAAAAATAAATAAATTGTGCTCATCTTCTGTTTCGGACAATCTAAACAAGATGTTATTTCCTAAAATAGGATTTATTTACTAAAGAATAGCACCTCCATTATTGTAATTGTGTGAGGACGTTGACTCTCAGCTGCTGCATTTAAGGGCAACAAGGTAACCATACATAAACTCAACTTTTAACCATTCCATATTGCAAAGCCATAATAAACACAATGTATGACAATATTCTGTTACAATCATCTAATACTAGTGGATCGTAATTGATGATGCTCTTAAGCTATTTGCAGACAATCATATCATGTTCCTTTTAATTTCCTCCAATCATCTATCATACAACATCTTTTCATTCACAACATGTGATGGTAATTCTTGGACATTTAAGAAACTATCCAAACATCAGCTCCATACAGCCACATTCTGCAGTGTACAGAGAGTAAACATAGGTTGACAACTATATGTTTCTGGGTCTTCTAGGTGAAAATGTAAGGCTAAGCAGCATGTAGCATGTCAGGTGAACATCCTGAACATGTACTTAAATGTCACTATATAAAAGAACATATGTCAATCTATAGAGCCAAGATTTTCAGTCATAGAAGATAATAGATATCGTTGATGATTGGAAATAACCTAAAGGCAAGTACAAGGGTATGATAGTGCATTCTGGCATCTCCAGAATTCTAATATTTTCAAAGAATCGTCATTATCCGAATATTCTGAAATGCTAATAATTTCCGACATATATCCTGTTTAAACTGAAAATAATGACACAAGAGCAAAGTGATGCAAGGGTTTGAAGGTTATATGACCATAGCATACCATTTGCTGTCCATGGTATCAAGCATCTCGAACATTGCGCCATGTCGAATGCCCTAGGTGGATATGGAAGTTTTATGGATCCAAGAACTGCAATGATTGCAGGCACACCTCGCTCCAATGCAAATTGCACTTGCGCCTCATGATTGTCTCTTGGTGCAAATGACATTGTCAGCACGTTTCTCTTCAGCATATAAGCACCCCAGCTAGCAACCTTAACGAAAGTAGTGTAACCAGTTCAGAAGCTATAGAAAAAGCATTATCAAGTATTTAAATTTTTACAATGCCATAGTTCATTGGAAAGTATTAACATTGGTGTGTACATGGCTTGATAATAAAGATAAAGATATTTGTGTGAATCTGTACATGTATGCTACCATTTCAATGGACCTTCATTAAAGTGAGTTTCAATTTGTTAATCAGAATGGAGGTAATATAAGAGACTAAGGAGCCAAAAGACAGATATAGACACAAACATGGAAAAGCAACGTAAAACAAAAAGTGAAAAGCGAACATACTCCACAACCGGTATCTAGAGCAGTTCGAACTGAGCCATCAGCAATTGGAATGACTCGTGCAAGTTCATCTATATATGCATCTGCCCCCTGAGGGAACATGGTCCCACCTCCAGGGAATTTGAATACATTACCCTGATATTGCACCCAGTTCTGCCCAGCCTTTTCAACTGTCAAGCTTTTGAAAGGGGCATTAGAATAGTAAACATAATCACGACTCTTTGGCCAAGGAAAAGGGCTCGTATAGCCTTTGGGTGCTGGTATCAAGCAGCGCAATTTTTCCTCTTGCGGTGGGCAATGCCTTTCCCTATAAATCATATTTTCTCTTGGGAAGGTCATAGCTCGATCTTGCTCTTGGCAAGGAGTATAGTCAGTATATCGAGCATCGCATGGTTTGAAAGTTTTGGCTTTGGGCTCAGAAGAGTCGATAGAGGCCACATAGTTATGATGGCTCTCAAAATCCAACGAGGGAGAGACACTGCAGTTGGCTTGCTGTCGATTAATCTCTACTGCATAACCATCGCCTTTGCCAAAGCCACTCCTCTGCCACACTCCCAACAAGTAAAAGAAACAGCAGAGAACAATCACAAGGAATATGGAAATCCGACTTCGTCCTTTACTGCTAGAAGAATGAAGCTTTGAAGCCATTTGATGCTCAGAGAAGCATCCAAAAACCTACTACTACATAATGAATCATGTTAGTACATGGCATCACAAATCTCTTCTATTACAACTCAATGAAGTAGATCATCAATTTACTCAAATGAAAGAATTCACACAAAAAGAATATCCTCCCACATCTTGACAAGACATAGCCTATGACAAAGCTTCAACTCTGCCAGAAACTACATAGGATTTCGATCCTCTACTATGCACAGATGTGTCTACAATAACTGGAAAACCCAATTCTAAAAATTCAAACCATGGAAAAGTATGAAACAACATAAGCAATGGTACATATTATATAGTTCTCCAACATATCCAACCTCTTGTTAACATGGAAACTAGTGAGATCCGTTTCACAAAACCGTGCACAAAGCTTCAATCTTTCCATATATGAACTACATCACATAACTACAAGTCTACTTTGATGCCGACAACTTAATCAAGAACTGGGATAAACCAAACCCATCACGCAAGAGTCTTTGCACAACAAGAAAAGGAATCGAAGTGGCAAAACCCAAATCCAAACAAGCAACAGATCAGCAATATGAAGCAGAAAGCAAAAAGGGAATGGGATAAGGAAACAGCATAAACACGTCATGATCATTACCTGAAAATCAAGAAGCTCAACTCGAAGTAACAAGCTTGCTCAAGAAACCACTCCTAGAGGGGCTTCA
>CM016721.1:37591243-37664239 GCA_005771605.1 Scutellaria baicalensis
AGATCAATCGAGCATAAATGAATGACTGAATCATGTGTCTTGTGTGTCAATTGATTAAATAAAAAATCATCTACATTTATATCTAGATTACAAACTCCATTGTAGTTCCTTGGGCTTATAAGCGAGGGGCTGGAGGTCATTGTGGCTTGAGTCGGATTCGAGGTTTGTGGTGGGTTTCTTTGGTAGGAGGTCGGACTATGTGGCACGGGCTAACGGTTGGTCCGACCTCCAAATTTGGATGTTGCCTACCATTGGTGGGATTCAACTTCATTTTTCTTTTATCATATCATGTTTTTAGTTTTTTTCTAAATAAGAACATTTTTCGTTTCATTAATTAATGCATGATACTTCTTTTTTCCTAGTACATGTTTTTTTTCCATTAGATTTTTCTATATTAAGGTTTTAATTATACTGAAATTTCCATAAAACTCGAAAGTAACCTAATGAATCCCAATAACATGTTATTGATGTAAATTCAAAATAGTTTTTTTTTTTTTTTCATTCTCTAGAAGACATATAATAATCATTTTATAAAGTCAGTGTCACTAATGTGAATTGGTTTATTCATGTTTAGATGATTTTGTTAATGAGTCCTCGGAAGTGGAAGGGAGGAATAATTAAGATTTGAAATTTTGAGTTAGTGGTAATTTGCTATATCAATTGTTTTAACGTATCTTAGTGATATCCTTAATTTCCTAACGTAATAAAAAATTCATGTTGATTTTTTCTCAATGATGAGCTAGAGCAGCAAGAGGGAGTGGAAGGGGGGAAACAATAAATATTAGAAAATTTGTGTGATCCACGTTCAAACTTTAATCATCACAATTCACAATCTGCGCATTTATAAATGTGAGGTAAAAAAAAAAAGGAGTTTTATATAATTGACTACGACAAATCCAAGCAAAATGTAGCTGAAGCAGAAGTAATTTATAATGAATTATATGGGGTAAAAACAGTCTTACACGTGCATGACATGTTAAATAGTCATTTTTTTTCGTGATTTTTTATTTAATCAATTGGCACACAAGACACGTGAATCAGTCATTGATTTATACTCAATTGATCTTTCTACCAAAAAAAAGTATATTAGATGATATTCTTGTGCATTCATAATCATTTAATCATCTACATTATATAACTTCAAAAGGTATTATTAAAAGTATCTAATCTAAAATTAATTAATCATAATATTTATGAATGGAGAAGGAGTCTCATGCATTGGGCTGAAACATTCTGATCTTCTTCTTAGTATTTTCACTACAAGAAAACTGTCCGACAGTGACGGAAAAATCTGTCACTAAAATCAGAATTTCTGTCACTAGCAGGTAGTAGTGACAGATTTGTGACAGGAACAGTCTGTCAAAATCAGCTTTGTCACTAAACTTTAACGACAAATTTAAATTCTGTCACCACAAGTGTGACGGAAAATTCCGTCACAATAATAAAAAATTTTCGTTCCTAATGTTTTTCGTCACTTGAGTTTTGTTTGACTAGTCACGAAATTAATGACGGAAAATTCCGTCACTAAGTTGCGATGGAAATATTCCGTCACTAATTTGTGACGGATATTTCTGTCACTAATTTTCGATGGAAATATTCCGTCACTACATTGTAGAAATTATTTTATGACAGAAAAAAATTCGTCATTAGTTTATATATTTCAAATAAATATATATTATTTTGTTTTACTCTCAATTTTGTTGGTAAACCTGTGATAATATTATTCTTCCAATAATTTTATCAACAAACCATAAATCGTTCATTCATAAAATCTCCTACAAACAAAGTCAAAATATACTTAAGTCGGATTAAGTTTTAAATTCAAGTTATATAAGTCCTATGTATAGCATGGATGTCTACTCATCCCCCAAAGGAACATCATCATCTTATGCAGTCTGATTCTCTAAGATGGGCGGTGGATCTAAGGTCAGAATCACTCCCATACTCCGTAGCTGCTCCAACATAAGCGTGACAGTAGACTGTACTCGAGCCTCTATCTCAGCTTGTATGTCATTTCTCATGGCAGTAGACTTCAAACTTCAAATCTCGTGACACTATATATGTGTCTCTCAATTCATTTTGTTCTAATTTGTTGTTGTTGCTGCATGTTCTTCCTCTTTTGCTCCCAACTCTTCTTTTGTATTATATCAATGATTTCAAGCCACAGATTGCAGACTCCATAATGTTGAAAATTATTTTGTTACAATTATTTAAACACTAAATATCAATGATTTGGATACGAAACACCAATCATTTAGAGAAAATTAACATGGAAGGAGATGATGAAATCTTGAATTCTATTTTTTAGGTTTTATACTAATGTTCATAAAGTTATAATAAATGAATTTTGTTGTTAATTAGAAACAAAAAATTTCATTTTGGTTTGCATGAAAAGCAGGTGTTTGTAAACTTTGCATGAAAGACACATTTAGATTCAAATTTGTCCCAAAATGGTTAGAACACACATTACATTAGGCCCACCACTGTTTTCTTACATAAACAAACAAGGGAATCTTTGATTTCATAATCCCACGTGCAAAACAGCAACTGCATCCTTTCATTCCTTTTTAAATATAATTAAATGCAAACTAACTAGGGACATATTTCTAATATGTAAAGTGATCTTATGGCATCCAAACATATAATCAAAGTTGCGATTTTTCTAATAAAATGTTTCTTACATCATGCCACTTTAAGTATAGGAAAATTTGCAAAAACAATCAAATAATTAACTTCTGAACGGTTACAATTTCAGTCATGTATATATCATGGTCCCAGAACAACATGCTAATAATGCAAGAATTCAGTAAAAGAAAAATATCGTTATTCAAATATCTAAACTCCAATATTAATTTTTACCTTCTTTTTGTGTTCTCTTCTTCTAGTAATACCATAATTTCAAAATTAGTCCTTTGTTGGGAGCCTAGCTTATTTTTCTCCATTTTGTCGAGGTAAATTTAGTGGAGGCAGTGCCCATCCGGTTCAAATCGTTGGTTTCTGTTCTGAACCAGCTGTTCGAAAAACCGTGAGAGGTGGAACTAAAACGAAAGGTTTGGCGGTTTTTTATTTATTTATTAATTTTTAAAAGTTTCTAAAATTAAATTTACATATAAATATTACAATTATGTATGTATTACAAAATAACAAATTTTTTTGAATTAGTAATTTAGTAAATTAATTTTAGAGCTAACATCAACAAGTTACAACATTACAACATACAAGTTACGATTTTAAATACAACGAATTATAATTCATATACCTAAATTACAACTTATAATACAAAATAAGAATAATAATCAATAAAACTTAAATATAAGAGAGTGAAATAACATAAATACATAATAGTATTTGCATATAATATATATATAATAATTATATATATAAAAGTGTGGTTTGCACCCTCAAGTGTTTGACAAGTGGCACTTTACAATGTTGTCAAGTGTCACCTTCAAGTGCTTGACAAGTGACACTTTACAATGTTGTCAAGTGTCATTCCTTAAAAATTATTTTATTTATAAAATATCAAAATATTAATATCAATTAAATACACACCCCACTACCCTACAATAATAAAGTGCTTGGAAAAATTAAATATGTAAGTTACAAATGTTTGTTAATGTTGTATTATTTTTTCTTTTTTGTTTTACATGAAATATTTGGTGTCAAACTTGAATAATTGTTTTTGTCCAACATTTCAATTTCAAAAAAATAAAACAAAATTTGAAGAGTAATTCTACTACTACTTTTTAAGGAATTAAAATAAAGAAATAAAAGATATTTGAAGGTGCTTATAATATTTTACAAAAGAACATTCAAGTAGTTCAAACTCAAAAAAATAAAACATTTTAGAGAAAAAATTATTTAGAGGATTCAAGAAAAAAATAACATATAAATATTAGAATTTGGTAATGTCAGACATGAAATAAAATAATGTACTTTAAAATTGTAATCTAAACTATGAAACATATTGCTAATGACATTACCAAAAATAGGTGTTAAAAAAACCTTAAGATATGTGAGATTGAAACATATTTGACATTAGATAATGAAAAGGCATGCAATTTGATAATTTTGTGTTTGTTTAGAAATTTTAAAGGATATTATAAAAAAATAATTGCTTGGACAAAAATAAATATGTAAGTTACAAGTGCTTGCTAATGGTGTATTATCTTTTTTACATGAAATCTTTGGTTTCAAACTTGAATTATTGTTTTTGTCCAACATTTCAAATTGAAAAGAAAAAAAAAAAAGCAACAATGTGCAAACATTAGTTTGGTAATGTCATGTATTAAATAAAAATAATGTACTTTGAAATTGTGTTTAAACTCTGAAACAATATTATTAATGACATTAGCAAAATATAGGTGTTTAATTTTTTTTTATATGTTTAGGTTAAAACATATGTAAATTTGGCAAGTATGAAAGTGAGTTATAAAAAGGATGAAATTTGATAATTTTGTGTTTGTTTAGAGATTTTAAAAAGTAGGATTACAATTAATATGTCATCATATGAGAAATTATAAGAAAAATAGTATTGTTATTTTTATCTTTAAAAAAAGAGCTAATATTTTCAGTTCAAATTGTAAAAAAGTGGATGAAGGAGACAAAAAAAAAAAAAAGTTATAAGATTCTGCAAACAAATAACATGATTCGGATATTGGTAATCCAAAATCCAAACTTGCATATTCAGTCCAACCACCTCCTTAAACAATCGAGAAATTATATTAAAATATTACAATATGTAACAATTTGTTAAGGCTAATAAAAAGATCACAAAAAAAACACAAGTACAAAATAAACCAATGCATAAAGCTAATAAGGAGTGCACTTAGGACAAACATTGAACAAAACAGATGTTTTCGAGCAATAAAAATGAGATATATTATATACTTTTTACAGAAATATATGAAAATACCTAATGCAATAATTAAAACACCTATTAAGAACTATATATTAACAATTTTGTGTTAAAGAATAAATGAAAAAAATTATTAAAGAAAACAACAAGGCTCAGTTTAAATATAGTGATTTAAAATCCAGAATTTGAAATGAGTGGATTTCAAATCCTTTCAAGTTTGAGTGGATTTGAAATCCACCAAAATGACTCTAAAATTAGCTCAAAATGAAAATTATGGATTTTAAATTCACATCCAACCCAACACTATCAGTGGAATTGTTACCAGGGATTTCAAATCTCTCCTCAAATCCACATATTCAAATAAACCCTAAGAAATATTATTTTAAAAATAAAGAAAAAACATCACACTTGTGTAAAA
Organism: Scutellaria baicalensis; assembly: GCA_005771605.1. Classification (NCBI taxonomy): domain Eukaryota; kingdom Viridiplantae; phylum Streptophyta; class Magnoliopsida; order Lamiales; family Lamiaceae; genus Scutellaria; species Scutellaria baicalensis. The sequence continues at coordinate 37,596,520 of CM016721.1, forward strand.
ATTTACTATCATATAGCAATAAACACTAATTATAAAATAAAAAATGAGATAAATATTAAATAAAACCCGTGCAACGCACGGTTCAAACCTAGTGTACATAAACCAACGATTTAAACCGCCGGTTTCCTGGTTTGTAAATTGCCCGAACTGAAACCGAACCATCGAACTACAATCCATTCCGGTTTTTCGAACCAGATCGGCACCACTAGGTAAATTAAAGAATTAAGGATAAATTGCGATACTATATGCAAATATTGGGATAAAACTAAAGTTGGGTAGTTCAATTGGGTTCCAATAAATTCTCATGTGAATGTACTGTTGAGGAACCTTGTATTATTTAATCAAACACCAAAACATAAGCAGCTATAATTCCTGCTTCTAACAAAGCAAAGTTTCTGAACTTTTCAAACACAGGTTCAATTTTTTATGAATCTGCAAAACAGTGGAGAAAGACTAAACTGATATTGTCCTGGTTTCTTCTTCATCTACAGACTACAAGCTCAGCAAACTGTAGACAAAGGAAATTACGCTCACCGTTTATGTAAATATAAGCTCAGCAGGAAAATTTGCATATTGAGGCCATCAGATTTATTAGCTACTTCTAAATCCCAGATTGTGATCGACAATCCTCACCACAGAATTAGCCAGATCGTCTGCTGCTTCTTGAGTCGATGCTTCAGCATACACTCTTACCACATCTTCAGTTCCAGATGGCCTTATAAAACATCTTCCTTGGGGGTATTTAGCTGAAAGAAAGAGTGATGTGTCAAAATGAGTTTAGAAGATCATGTTTGATGAACAGTTATTTTTTCAAAATCAACATATGTAATTACTTTCTGGAATTAAGTCATCATAAACAATTATGTAAGCAGCTTATTGTCTTCTTTCCTTTAGATAAACATGACTGAATGTCAGGCAGAGATGGTAGGTATAGAGACAAAGTGTAAGCAGCCTTGCAATAACAGGAAAAGTATGTGCATATGAACATTTCAACCGATATGATTCAAGGTAGAGTAAATGGTTGGTGTCAACAAGTGTAATACTGTATCTCCTAATAACCTTGATAACAAACTAAAGGCCGATATTTTTGTTCTCCAGTCAGATATAAAGCAGCAATGTCGTTACTTGGACGTATGGATTTGCTTGGAAATATGGACTTTCCACATCTAAAATTAAATCTCATATATCGCTATTTTAGGACAATTGTACTGTACCAAGTAATTCTGAACATAAATCATAACACCAGACAATATTTATATAGTTTATCATCTATATGTTTGTTATAAACATATTATTTTGTTAAGATTTTAAATTAAATATATGCGTAAGTAGTTTGTTATAATAACCCTAAAATCTCATGTCGAATTCCCAATATTTTAATAAAATTTCACCATTTTAAAAATGTTTTTACTAATATGGACATATTGATCAAAATTTCTGTAAATTAAGGTTGCACTTATAACCAAGTAGAATTGTAAGCCCGAACTGATATTTGTATAGGAAATAGGCATGTGTCCCAAAATGATTTACCTGTTTCAGCATTAATAGCTTCTTGTATACCAGCAGGGCTCACAACTATAGTCTCTGCATTTTCAGTAACGACAGCAGTCCTATCTACAACCTTTACCTGAAGTAGTGAAAATAACATGAAGACAAGGAGTAAAAGCTAATCCATGAATCAACTCAAATTATAAGATAATTTCAAATGTCACGGCATATGCAAGACCAGAAAGTATCAATGCCATTTAGGTTATTACAAAGACATATAAACTCCACAATTTTACTACCTCTGAATAGAATGTCACAATTAACAACAGTCCAGCTAAAGCAACTTACAATAACAGTATACAATCAGTCGGAATTATATTTGAGGGTGAATGGTAAATTTTAATCCTCATGTATAACTGTATATATGAGGCGTCGGATTTGTCTGAGAAAGACCTGCAACCTTCCCTATACCAGCATGGGTACCAGAATTAGAACTGTAAGCCTTTAATATGTCTACCTATTGCATGCAAGATGGATATGAGTTGGGTTTCATGTAAACTTAAACCAATTTCATCCCCACTCTGGAGGTGATGAGAAGACAACACAATATTCAAACACTCCCTTGTGAATGGTCTTTTAACTTTTGAAATATCATCGGGGTAAACCTTTTAAAGATCTCTGGAAAATAACTATAAATAAACTGACCTTCAGTTGTCTGCTAGGTAAATCTTGATAAAGTGCATTCCATTTATGGATAGACCATCCCATATGTTGCAAGATGGCCTCCACTAAAAACAACCCACTTAAAGCGTCTCCAACAGCTTGATTAATCAATTTACTGACAGCCAATAATCTCAAAGCAGCTCTATGTTGTTCTGAACCTGGAAATAAGTAACCAGTAAGAAGTTGCTTTATCAGAAGCAAGTTTATAACAAAAAGGTATTGCTAGAACTTAATTAACCTTTTGATGTTGAGGAAAGTTCATTGTTTCGAGTCTCCAACCAGGATAGAAAACTTTCTGAAAACAAGATAGTTCCATGTCCATTTGCCTCAAAATAAATACCAATGTCATACTCGGCAGCCTTTTCATGTAAGTATTTGACTCCAGTTGGTGTCAAAACAACTTCTAGGCCCAACTGTTTTAGGTAATCAGTGGACGCACCATTAGCATAAGCAGTTTGTACCACACCAAGAGAGGCTTGATAAGACTTAATGGCTTTTCCATCTTCAGGCCCACCAAGAATTCCTAATTGCTCCTTGAGAAATAAAGCAAACAAAGACAATATCTTGTCCCCGTCAACAAGGTCAATCTTGTTACTATTTGGTAAAACAGAGAAATATACAAGCCGATCGGCATCTCCATCCAAACTGGCACACCTGAAACACTAGAATCATTCAAGATCAACATTTCCAGTCCCCATAAATGGATTGTGAGTATCCTTGGAAAGGAAATCCATAAGATTCTGCAGAAGTTACATATGATAAATCCACGTTGGTTTCATAGAAAAGGTCATGTAGAAAATTCTTTCCATAACTTGAACAATTTTGCAAGTGATAATTCACGTAAATAACATCTGATAACATAATATGACTCAAACCACAGAATACCTATAGGGAAATCCCACCTGTTATCAGTAATTTTATATACAAGTTGATGTAGATACACGTATGGAATAGTCCATAAATAGCTCATGAAACAGACAAATCATTCTGATGTGTTAAGATAATGATGTAGTGCATCCAAGACGATTTGGCAAAACAAAACTCTATCGACACCGGTTAAATAGAACATACATAATTTTTTTCATAAGGAAGATACTTCCTTTATCTCTTGAAGTACCACAAATTACAGAAATTAAAACTTAATAATTAGAGGAGATTGACCACAAAAGTGCTTAGGCCTTGAAATTAAAACGAATATGACTTTGTATTAGGAAAAAAGGAGAAAAAAGGAATAATAGCTCACCTCATGCCAGCATCAGCAGGACCAAAACTGCGAGGAACCACCTTCTCTTTCTGTACATAATCAGCACCTACACCTTCATTAATGACCCCATCACCGTAGTTACGAACATCAATTGTTAAATAACTCAATCTAGTCTTCAACTGTTGAAGCTTTTGTCCTCCCACGCCATCAGCCCCATCCACTATTAGCTTATCACTCATATTTTTGCTGCAACTTCTTAGAGGACTAAAATCCAACAAGCACCTGAAATTTTACACAATAATATAATTGGGCACCTCTGACAACTCAATGGGCCAAGAATCAAATAAATCTTAAAAATATTTTGTTCCTTTTAATTAAACCAACCTGAAATTAGTCAAAATCTGGTCAAAATAATTGAGTTCAGATGCTTCTATTCCCTTATTTTTCACACGAACCATCCAGTGCAGTTGAGGAGTTGTCACAACTCCCATATCTGTGGAAGTGGCACCCATAATTGAAGCTATGCCCTAACAAGTGTCAATCAGCATGCTTGCATCAGCACTTAGATGGCAACAGGAATACAAGTTCAAGACACTTGAAGCTAATCTTTCATTCTAAGTGCACTCGAACAGGATGGTTGCAACTGCAAGTATGAAGAGCACAAGAAGAGCAAGAACAGGAAAAGTAGACTACCTAAGTTCAAAAAAAAAAGAAAAGGGCCAAAAAAACTAATTGCAGTTGGAGCACCAAACTCAGATTCTGGGTGGCCATTTCCTGAGAAAATAGTTCTCCAATGAGATAATGCACTTGTAGATATAAAAATGCAGCTTTCAGTTAGAAGAGAGAGGCATAGATAATTAGAAATATCTATGAAGTAGTGCACATATACGAAGCATAGGACTAAGAATGATAACATGTGATATTGGAGCAGTACTTGTTAACGAAGTACTGCACATATAAATATGATAACATGTATATGTTTTTATGTTATCATATGATAACATGTGATATTGGAGCAATACACATGTACATATGATAACATGTTAAGTGAACTGGAGCAATACTTGTTTAGCAGCCTCAACAAGAGACATCCCGCTGGGCCTAGTGTCTCTTCCCAAATAAACTTCCGCTGCAGGGACTGCTTCAAGTGTAATATTTTCCTTGTTCACAAAATCCTCTAGCAGCTGCAATGACAAGCGACAGAATCTCTCATTTTTCTGAATAAGCAAGAGGACATAAAAACCATACATGAACGTTCTCCTATAACTGGTATTATTGAAATCAAACTTATCCACCAACGACTTTCATACTCAAAATGATGCACCACTCTTTCCAAGTTAAAAAAAGCCACAACTCTGCAAAAATAAAGGACAAATATCATCATATTACATCTTCCATGTTCAAAGTTTGGTCAAATTACCAACCCAAAAGAACATGAATTACAACCAAAACCCAATGACCAGGAAAATCTTAAACAAACAACCCCCTCAAGATAGAAAGCTGATAGAATAGTAGGTTATTAGCCCGAAATGAGTGTCTCTAGACTAAATTAGGTACTTTGACTGCTTTTTGAAAACTGAAATGCTCGAGGATCATCTTAGTACGAAAATTTGTTAAACATATTCCATGGGTAATTCAATCTAGAGTCAATAACTTGCTAACACCATACTATTCAGGATATGTTGAGTTTTAAACCAGTCAAGTTGCAATTTTCGTAAACTTGAGAATTAATTTCTTAATTGGACCAAACCTCTTGATGACTATCTTAATTCAAGCATCCATCCTGACTAATTGTGAGTGTGTTAGCACCTGAAGAAGGGAAGGGGGATGAGGGGCATTAGCAATGGCATCAGCAAAGGGCTCCCAGTGCTGAGTGAGCATTCCACCAGAGGGGTCAGCGAGTTTGATCCCATTATCGGACACCTGATTGTGGGAAGCGGTGATCATTAGCCCAATCACGGACCTCGTTTGGATGGACCTCAGCGCCGCCAGAATCCCCATACGGAAGACCGTCGATTCCAGCAACGATGCATCGGCTCTGAAGCCGGATGTGCCGTACGAGAACTTGACCCCTGCAACAATCTAACTCTACATAAATTGCAACCAACGGCAATGGCGATCGATTCTCGACGCTTACCTGGAGGCGGGGGAAAGCGAGATGCAGAGCTGAGGAGTAGTGATCGCTGCTCTTGCTTCATTTTTCCACCTTCTTCTTCTCTTTTCTCTTTCCTTCCTTTTTCACTCCTTTACCTTTCGCCTTCACTTTTATTTCACTCATTTTTAATTATCAATTAAGCCAACACTATCTAATACTAAACTATGCCCGTTGAACTTGTCTATTTTGACGGGACACCGAGGTTAAGAAAAAATAGTTAATTATTATTTTCTTAAATAATTGGGTGACATTTTTATAATAAAGGTATGAGGATATTAATGTTTGACTTTTTGTTTTTTAAAATTGATTTTTTAAAATAATTTTGTGACATTTGTGTAATAAGAATGAAATATGTAAATATTAATATTTGACTTTTGTTGTCATTTATGAGCTAACAAATTGAGATGTAACAAACCGAAATGACAAGTAGACAAGTTGAATTGGGATGGAAGAAGTACGTTGGATTGACAAGTAATAATGGAAAATTAATTTCAGTAATTTAATTTATGGATTAAATGAATTTAACAACCATATATTCAGCATTAGTATTACAATTATGGGCTTTTTGTGAGATTTCAAAAAGACTTGGTGATAAAGAAATCTTTGAAAGGAGTGTTACAGTTATGGTTTAAGTTGATTAAAATGTTTAATAATTCAACTCAAAGTATGAATGAATAAAATAACATACACAGCCACAGAGATGGACATTATGTAAAAGGTAGACATAGACATTGTCTAATGTCTAACATATGCTTCTTCTTAGAAAGGATCGGATCATTCCCTTTCTTTAAAGCTACCTTATAAATGTATTGTCTTAAGAGACATGGATTGTACAGCTTTAGAACACTTAAAACTGGTGATTTATGTAAAGATATTACACACATTACAGCTGATACAGTATAATGGAATCTTGGATCCTCATCAAGGAACTTAACATGATCATCATCGAGAGAGGGGGATTGATTGGAGCTACCCCACTAAAATGCTTAGATCAATGTCCTTGTCTTCAAACTTCTTAATGAAGGGGTGGCTCTGCCATAACAATTCCAGTTGTTAGTTAACTGTTAGTGAAGGGTTCATATAGATAAGGAATGATGAGAACGTAAACTAACCAATAGCTCCAAAGATGAAGATCTGTCTTTTGGATCCTTCTGTATGCTGTAGCAGTAACAACACAGATATATTTTACGAACAGTGGTAAAAATGAATGAAACAATCAAGAATCCAATAGTCATATGGGGATTTGTTATTCTATCAACTTCCAGTTTTCAAGTTTATGTGCTCGTAAGAAAAATCAATGAATGATCATCATCAACAATCAGGAATTCACGGAATATTCATGAAACGATCATTCATAATTGACAGGAGAAAGCAAGGTTGGATATCTAAGAAAACATAGATAACACAAATAACTTTCAACTGATTCCAACACTAGCTAGTATGTTCTCAAATTTTTCATCTTTTCCATATTCAATATTAGATTATTTTGAATCAAGCTCATTTCACTTCTTTTCTATATAATTATTTCTTACATTATAGGCATCACAGAATTAGTGGTGTTGTTCTATCGTAACATAGGTTACCAATGCATATTTAATAAGCTGAAATGGTGTGATCAGCCCATGGAGGCTTATTCTGTAGTGTTATAAATACACATCAAGAGATTGAATAAATCATGCTACTCTTATTTTACAAGTTTCTTTGAGTGATATTTCTTTGAGTGATACCCACATAAATTACTCTCTGGAAATATAATGCTCTCAATTTGTGGAAAGAATGGTGCTAGATTCTTACCAGGCTGAAATAAACGAACAGAACTCCGGAGAAAATTGATCTGATGGAGCAGAAGGGGGTGGACTTCCAACGATTGCCTGCAACAGCTCATAAAAGCTTGGGCCACTTTGTTGATCTTCAGATTTGGCATAAGGAAAATGCCCAATGGCACACTCAAGAATTACCAAACCTAGACTCCAAATATCACTTTTGTAGTCATAGGTGCTTCCACTGATTCTTTCAGGCTAAACAAGATTTAAGATTGGAAAATCAAGTTAGGCATCAGCACTTTTTCTTGCTTTGGCATTATTGTTACAAATGATGTAGAGACACATAGCAAACATTTTATCCTACAAAAAAGATGGCAGTGATTATCATATGATTTTAGTTATGATGCAATTTGATACTTACTGCCATGTAATTGTATGTCCCAACAAAAGTGTCCCTTTGGCCCATAGAGGTAGCCAGCACTGCACTCACACCGAAATCTGTAATTTTCACTTCCCCTTTGTGGTTCACCAGCAGGTTTGAAGGCTTTATATCTCTATGTATTACATGTCTCTCATTATGCAAATAAACGAGGCCTTGCAAAACCTGAACTCAGATATTAGTGCATTGATGATAAAAGAAACTGAAAGAAGCATGGTTTTAGATTACAAATAAGATTATAAATTAGAAACTAACAGACCTGTTTGCAGACAACAGCAAGATAAGGTTCAAGGATTGTCTTCACTTGTTTGATTACATCAACAAGGGATCCACGATCCATGTATTCAAATACAAGGGATATTGCTCCATTGTGATAGAATGAGTGATAGCAAACAACAACATTTGGACATTGTGATGCTTGATTAATTTTAAGCTCCTGAACAATTTGTTTGCGGATCTCCTCCTGTATATTCACCTGGATAACCTGTGGCAACACCTTATTAGTTCAGCATAATAAAATCTCCAAAGAAGGCCTTAAAGAAAAAGGGACTAAGGCTGTTGGCAGCCAGATAGTTATCAAACAAACTGGAAAACTTAAAATAAAGAAATCACCAAATGATTAACTTTTATATGATTCTAGTTGTTAGCAGTGACCATATATATTAAACTCATAATCTTTTAGAATGAAACTCTACATCTATTAGCTAATCTGAATCTAATTGATTTAGAATAAAAAATGATATCTCATAGTATTTGAACCAACTGCTAAGGTATCTAATCAATCATCTAAAAGGGTGCTCGTTAATGTAATGATTAATACAAACGGTTTCTTATGTGTGAACTTAGAATATTAGCTTATGTGAAGCTTGTTTAGTTTCCAAGTCAAAGAAGAACATAATGTAGGTACTGAATGATTGTGTACTAACCTTCAAGGCATACAGTGTTCCAGCCCATTTATGACGTACAAGCTGAACTACTCCACCACTTCCCTTGCCAATGACTTTAATAGTCTCAAGATCTTCCAATGAGAATTGCAGATCAACATCCTTGGTTTCTGATGCCTATAAAATTACCACCAGAATTGAAGGCCCAGTTAGCTAATCTAACAGAAGGCATAGCATGACACTGGACAGTTTATACATAATCTGACAACACATAACACAATATGTGCATACACTACTAATTTTCTGATGGTATAATAGCTGTTATCATTACTGATTAGTCAGATTTCAATTCACAATAGGCATCATTATTAATCAGGCATTTCAAAGTACCACAACACCAACTATGTTTCTTAAATGAGATAAAGAAGATCAACGGCACTTCAGTGTTCCATGACTGCACGAACGACTAACAATTGTAACTCAGCTAATAATCAGGCACTTGATTTACAGAAAAGATCTACAAAACACAAGATGCTCATTCAAGAGAGTACAAAGATTGAACAATGTCAGCAAGTTTACTCATTCCATTTCCTTCCCTAATAAAACTGGTAAGGCTCGTGATCATGCGTTTCTAGAAAAACACCACCAGCTCTCTCATTATAACCATGGATCTCGAATTCTCAAGTGTAGAAAAATCACAAATTCTACCAGATACAAAAGCAGGAAAGAGAAAACTTACAACGGATTCATTCTCCTCAGAAACCAATCGAAGCCCTTTCTGATTCAAAAGCAAATCCCCATCGTGAAAAGTCCCACTCGCCGTCCTGCATCGCACAAAAAAGGGGAAAAATCCAAAAATCAGGGGGAATAAATGAAGGAGAAAATTGGGGAAAGAAATGGATGAAGGATGAATACAGGAAGGTGGAGATTGGGGAAGATTGAGATGGAACAGAGAGCTTGAGATCCTTGAGAGGCTTCTTGAGCTTCATGTTAGGGTTTAATGGTGGAAGTGGTGAAGCAGAGCTCAACAGCAATTCGAATACGAATGACCGCCAAACACTAACACTCCTTTTCATATCCTTTTTTTATTTTTCTATCCATTTATTGCTAATTTCAATGTCGCCTCTCTTCCTTTTCAATTTATAGTTATTATAATAATTATTCTATTTCATCCCAAAATAAATATCGTTTTATCAACTAAAATTTATCCCAAAATAATTTTTGTTTTCATATTTTAAAGCATATTTACATACAATATACCAAATAGAGTTGCTCTCCTGTACACCAATTGCAAGGATCTGAGATCCCTGTAATCGGGCCGCACTCCTGCTGGGCCGGCCCGCCCAGCCCGCCCCTCTTTACTTTTTCGTGTGTTTTGGTCGTTACCTTCATATTATGTTAGTGTTACATTTGTGTTATGTTAGTGTTACCTTCGTGTTATGTTAGTGTTACCTTCGTGTTATGTTAGTGTTACCTTCGTGTTATGTTAGCGTTACCTCATTTCCAGATTGTGTATCCTTAGTTTAAAACCATTGAATTAAAATAACACGAATGTAACACTAATATAACATGAAGGTAACACTAACATAACATGAAGGTAAAAAAACAATGTTAACCATACCTTCATTTTATGTTAGACTGACCTTCATGTTATGTTAGCGTTACCTTCATGTTATGTTAGTGTTACCTTGTTAGTTTTACCTTTGGTAACACTAACATAACATGAAGGTATGACTGCTTGAGCGAATTTTGGTGGTTTGAGGGCACCCATCAGGCGCGTGGGCGCGCGTTGGGGCACGTGAAAACGCGCGTCAGGGGCACGTGGGGCGGGTCGACCTGGGTGCATGGATCCTAGATCCATGCACCAGTTGCACAAAATATTTTGCCTACCAAATATGTTTATATTCATCTAAAATTAAATGTGTTAAAGAGATAAAAACCCCTCATTTACTAAACTTAAATAGGGGTAGATTTGACTTTTTATCACATTCCTTAATTTATGTGTAAAAGGCTAAAACGACATTTATTTTGAGATGAAAGTAGTAATAAATAAGAAGATAGTATTTTTTTTTTTAAATAGGAAAATTAATTCATTACTGAGTCAATTTTATACGTGAATATTTAGTGGCCATTGCACACCCACGGATTCTACTAATACTTCAAATAATTAATAAGTACATAAATTTATTGTTATATAAAATATTACATGAAAATGAGCATTATATAAATAAGGGAAAAACTTTTATGCACCGGTTGCAAAAACGCGCCTCCCATACGTCTGCACGCGCTCCCACGCGCTTAACAGTTGTACTGAAGCTCATCCAAAATTCACTTCAATAGACCAACATTTGTGTATACTTAAACCAACTTTTGTGTATAGTTAGACCAACCATGTGTAGGTAGGTTTAACTATATACAAAGGTATGTCTAACATATATAAAGATATATTTAACTATATGCAAAAGTATGTCTAACATATACAAATGTATGTCTAAGTATACATAAAAATATGTCTAACACAACTTAAAGGTATGTCTAACATAACGTAGTGGTATGTGCCAAAATTCAAAAATTAAGCCAAAAAAATACAAGGCATGAAATTTGGGCAGAACTGATATGTTTAATATAGTTTAAAGGTATGTCTAACATAACGTAAATGTATGTTTAACATAACCTATAGGTATGTGATTTTTTTCAAAAATCATGTGTGGAAAAAAAAAAAAAAAAGGTGCGGTCCCCCTACCTGGATTCGACCCAGGTGCATGGATCTAAAATTCATGCACCTGATTCACAAGAGAACTACTCATAAATAAGTAACACATTGTTCTGTCTTAAAAAATCGCAAACAGAGTTAAAGATAAGAGGTCGTGGGGTGTATTGTCCATTTACATTGTAACTATTAAATGAAGATGGATACTTCATCATCCTTAAGTCATATTAATATCTTGTTAAAATATTTTGTGCAACTGGTGCATGGATAAGGTCGACTCACCCTACGCGCCTCTCACGCGTGTTTTCACCCGCTCCCATGCGTTTGGTGGACGCTCAAACCCACCAAGATTCACTCCAAACAGTCATACCTTCATATTATGTTAGTGTTACCATAGATTCACTCCAAGCAGTCATACCTTCATGTTATGTTAGTGTTACCTTTATGTTATGTTAGTGTTACCTTCATGTTATTTTAGTTCAATGGTTTTAAACTAAGTGTATGAAATTTGGAAATGAGGTCACGATAACAAAAGACGAAGATAACACTAACATAACATGTAAAGGTCACGACCAAAACACGCGAAAAAATATAGAGGCGCGGGCTGGTATGGCCGGCACGCGACTCGGTTGCACAGATCTCTAATATCTTAATTAGATTGAAATGTGAATTGAAAGGACATAAAAACCAGCCAATTTTGTATTTAATTAGAATTTTATCGAAAATAATAATTAATAAAAGAAAAGGATATTTGTTTTTATTATTTTTATTTGTGGGATGTGATATACAGGTAAACATGATTTGAGAGCCACATCAGCTGAAAAAGATAATGTCGTGAAAGAATATATTAATGTCGTTTCATTCTCATATCTTAAATTGATAGTTTTCAATCTTTCAAACATTGGATTGATAAAATTTATCTTTCATAACCAGCATTAATAGATTATCTTTCGGGCCTGGATAAACGAAAGCCAAAAAAAAAATTTGGGCATTCCAATGATAATAAAAAATTATACTTCATATATTAGGTAGATTTGAAATCATCAAATCAATGATTTAAAATATAATATTTTTAGATAATTAAACTCAAATTTAAAATATCGCTAAAAAATTCATTAAAAAATAGAAATGTAGTAAAGTAATCAACTAATCATACAGTGCACCAACCCAAATTAGATTATAACTAATATTTGAATTTTAAGAAAGTATTTGAAATTTGAAATTCAAATCTTGACTTTGTATCATAGATAAATAAATAAACACAATTATTTCTATACATCAAGTGCATGGGTCATGACCCATGCAATCCGGGTCATATAACCCGGGAGGTGATTTTCAAGCCCAAAACACGCTGGAACGCGCCCCACGCGCTGACACGCACCCCCAAATCGTGCTCAAACCCTAATTTCACTCCATGACCTTTTAGTTATTTCGTCTAACCTTTTAGTTATGCCCGCCTAACCTTTTCATTATGTTTACATAACCTTTATGATATATTCGCATAACCAATCTATCCTGATGATTTAATATTTTGCAGAGTAAGATAAATATATATTACCTTTTAAACTTTGAGTAGGACTCCTGTGAGACCGTCTCACGGATCCCTTTCCGTGAGATGGATCTTTTTGACCCGCTTTGACCCAGCCCATACCTCAAGCCCACACCTCATAGTCAAAGCCCAACCCACAACTCATATGACAGATTTGTCAAAGCCCATAGCTGGAAGAAAACTGTCGCACCCACCGTCGCATGCAAGGAGAAGAAAACTGTCGTCGTACGAGTTGAAGTTGTCGCACCTCGTCGCACTCAGAACGTCACCGCCGTCTTCTCGGATTGCACTGTCGCAGTTAGAATTTCCAGGTATGTTTCTCTGCTCTTTTTCATCGGCCTCATCAAACAAACTGTCAAAACCTTTATTAATCCTTTTTTTTTAAACTGTTTAGATCGAATGGAAGAAAACAATTGTCAAATATTTGAAGGAGATGCATTAGAATCTGAAATTGTTCAAGAAGTTGTATCAAACTTGGGAGATATTTCTAATTTCTTCTTATTTTGCTAATTGTCATTAATTTCCATAGGCGTATTAGGCTACAACATATCTGTGATTTTTTGCTTGCTAAATTATCAATAAGACTCTGTGATTATTGGGTGTATGAGTTATTTGGTAAAGATAAGCGAATCTGTAAAAATCAGATAAAAACTCATGTGCTTACAATGTGATACTTATGCACTTAAAAGTGATACTTATGTGCTTAAAAGACATATCTGGACCTGGACCAAAATAGAGTGCAAACAAACAAATAAAAAACAAGCAGACAATAGGTATACAAGTAGAATCAATACTCATATGCTAAAAAAGCTTACTAATGTGCTTAAAAGGAATACTTGGACACATCTCAATACAATACGAAAACTATTTTGCTATTTTATTTTATTGAATTCAAGTATTAGAAATATATACATAAGTATAATTCATATAGTAATATATATCTGTTTTTCAGGCAACAGTGATGGTCCTGATATAACTGGAAATCTATTAGGTATGACAACAAACACCATCAATGAAATGTATGAGCTATATTGCAGTCATGCTCGAGCAATTGGATTTAGCGTACGTAAATCAACTAGTAGGATGTCAAATGATAATGACAATATTGTTTTGGAGAAATATTATGTTTGTTCTTGTGCTGGATTCAAAAGGAATGACAAATCTTATTCAGAGAACATGGAAGAGAATGTTGCAATATCATCAACAATGAAAAGGAGAGTTCCTGTTTTATGAACAGGATGTCAAGCTTCATTAAGAGCAAAAATGAATGATGATGGAGTTTACGAAGTTATACATCATGTACTATTGCACAACCATGAATTAACTCGAAAGGAGTGGAGCCACTTTTATCGCTCAGAAAGGAAAATGGGTACTGAAAAAGGTAAAGCAATTGAAGAGATGATCTCTTCAAGAATAAGACCAACTGATTCATACCGTTATATGTCACATAATGCGGGTGGAGAGGAAAATGTTGGGCATACTTTGAAAGATCATCTGAACTTTGTTAATAGATTCAAGGTGAAGACAATAGAAGGCGGTGATGCTCAAACAATGATTGAAATGTTGTATCAACAAGTTACTGATGAGGATGACTTCTATTTTAGAGTCAAATTGGATGAAAACAGCAGGTTGAGTAATGTTTTCTGGAGGGACTCAATGATGAAGGAAGATTACAACATTTATGGAGATGTTGTGGTTTTTGACACAACGTATCGAACTAATCGATATAATTTGATTTGTGCACCGTTTATAGGCATCAACAATCATTGGAAAAACACGATGGATGGGTGTGCATTTTTATCTGATGAGAAAATTGAAAGTTTTGAGTGGCTTTTTGAAGCATTTAAGAAATCTATGGGTGGTAAATGTCCAATTACAATCTTCACAGATCAAGATCAAGCAATATCAAATGCAATAGAAAAGGTATTACAAAATTATTTTTCTGTACAATAAAGGTATATGTTTTATACGTATAAGTATGTCTTTTAACCATTTAAGTATGTCTTCTGCAGGTGTTCCCTGGAACACGACATAGACTATGTCTTTGGCACCTTTATCAAAATGCTATCAGTCGATTTGGGGAATTTAAACGTGATAGGACATTCAAAGAAGCATTTAACAAATGCTTGACAGGATGTGCAGATCCGAATGAATTTGAAGCATGTTGGCAATCAATGGTCTCAAAATATGGATTGGAAGAACATACATGGTTCACACGGTTGTACTCTTTGAAGGAAAAGTGGGCAACTGGACTGAGTAAAGATTTTTTTTCAGCTGGATTGTTATCTTCTCAACGAAGTGAAAGCACTAATAATGCCATTGGTTTCAACGCGAGAAAAACAACAAGCTTGACACAATTTTTTGACATTTACAAGGACACTATAAAACGTTGGCGGACAAGAGAACAACTAGATGAATTTCAATGTTCAAAATCAAGGCCAACATCTATACTTCCATTAACCGGATTGTTGAAACACGCTTCTGAGGTATACACACCATCTCATTTCAAAAATTTTGAGGCTGAATTTCTGAAATCTATATCAACTAGTTCTACTATTATCTTTCTTGATGAAAATATGATGGTCTATGATATTTCTTGTGAGGGTGAAGGATCTTGTCATGTTACATTCGATGGTAAAAATTTGTTGATCACCTGTGATTGCAAAAAATTTGAAGAATGTGGGTTCTTGTGTTATCACTGTTTAAGAGTGCTTCATATGCATTCTATACAAAAGATACCTGACTCTTACATACTAAAGAGATGGACAAGATATGCAAAGTCAGAGATATGGGAGAATTTGACCAAAGAATACCAATTGTCTAACAATAGAACAGGGTCCATACTTTGGCGACGCAAGTATTATAATCTTGTTTTGAAAAGTGAACACTGTGAAGAAGCAAGAAAGACTCTTGAAGACAGATATGATAGAGATTGTTCTGTTATTCATGGAGTGTTGAGTTCAAGAGATTCTATAAATCAATGCAATACTTCTACTGATTCAAGTTGTTCAGCAACTAATATTGTTTTGGATCCTACGCGATCTAGTACAAAGGGGAGAAGACAAAGAATAAAAGGGCATTCAAAGAAAAAGAAGACTACCGATGCATCAATTCAACAAATTTGGAAGCAAGACTCCTAATTTGCATTTATTTTAATGATTTGTTAATTCTTCTTATTTTAGTGTTTTGAATTATGTTCAAAAGACATACTTAGTACTTATATCAATTTATTTTTCAGATTTATATACTCATATACTCATTTTCATAATCAATACTTTTGTTGATAAAAGGCATACTTATGTGAATAAATTGCATACTGGACCAAAACAATATGAAGCAATGAATACTGATTTCAAGAATAAATATTTATGTGCATAAGAGAAACATTTTTGCATAGAAGGCATAATTTGAACAAACAAACTTAAACAAACAAATAAGAAATAATAAAACCAGAACCAATACTTATGCACATAAAAGACATACTTATTTGTATGAAAGGCATACTTGGACAAAAAATATGAGATAGGGAGTCGATGACAAGTAGTTATGGAAGAAAGATCATATCTTGATCTCTAGAAGTCCAAATTCGAATATTATTGTCTTGTTGGAAAGCTAAGAGAGAGTTCTACACCTTTTATGTTGAAAGTTTTCTTAAATTCAGCCTCCAAGAAAGCAGAATATCACACTAAGCTGAAAGTCGTGCAAGAATGTCCTGATTTTCATCTTGATAGGATTCCAGTAAATTAGGCATAACTTGGTGTAGAAAACTGATCTTCGGCTGAAAGTAGAGTCATTGGATAGCTAACGTCAAGGGCTACAACTTTCGTGAAGACATTAAAGTCAAATTCGAGCACAAAAAAGGTCAAAAAGAGTCTGAAAGTCATAAACCGAGTGAAGTCGGGTCTCAATGCACAAGCTCAGTAAAACAGCGAAATTCGAAGCACTAACCCGACTCGGGTCGCCGGTAACCCACCCGAGTCATGTGTCTTATGCCCCAAATTTATGTTTTTGTGGTTTGGTATGGGCTGGGACATCTGGATCCGGTCGTGCCGCGTTCTGTTTGACCGTTTTAGATCCCATTTCTACTATAACTCTCCACCAAACCTAATTGTGAAATATAAACGATCCGCATTTTTATATAATTAAATGAGTTACTGATTTCCAGAATAAATATTATATGCATAAGAAAAAATTAATACTTATGTGCCTAAAACCAATACTTATGTGAAATATTATATTAAAAATCAATACTTATTATCCAAAAAGTCATACTTATGTGCCTAAAAGGCATACTTGGACCAAAAAACATATAAAATATAACCTCAGAACCAATACTTATGCAGATAAAAGACATACTTGTTCGTATAAAAGAAATACTTGGACAAAATATGAGGCAAATTCATACTCATTTCAGAATCAAATATTTCAAAATGAACAAGATTAGTTTCATCAACAGAATCTTGGCTCCATAGCCATACATTTTCACAAAACAAGCTTCCATAGCTCATCCAACATCTTCTTCAATTGCTCATCAGCCACAATGAATTTAATTCCAAACGATTCAAACCAATAAGAAATTCAAAGTAAACAATCAACATTCAGAAATTACTCCATCTCTAACTATTATCCATGAATACATTAAGAAAATTCAACTAACTGCTAATATAATCTCCACACCAAATCTCAATCCATTAAAAATCTCAACAAAGTTCTTAGCCCTTTTTCTTCTCAAGGACCACTTCCATCTTTTTTCTTCTTTCCACAAACTCCACAAGTTCCGGTTTCTTCAACGAGAATTCACTTACTTTTTTGATCACATCAGCCTTCAACTCATTAATATCATGTAACAGAATTCGTACCAAATATTCACCTCTCAACAACCGTCGTATCAATGCCTTCAAAGAATAAAATAATTAATATAAATAATAAAATTTAATTGCAGCAAAATTATACATCAATGCCTAATAATTCATACATTCCCTAAGTCCGGACATGTGTATACTTTTCCATCAAAACATTCCATGTGATTCATGAGAAAAACACCACAATCTTGATCTTTGCTGTTTTTCTTCTGCCAACTAAACTCAATGTTCTCAAGAACACATTTGAGAACAAGATCAGCCTTTGGGTGGTTTATTTATTCAAGAAACACGGACAGTTGTTTTTGCTATATCAAACGAAAGTATATCACTAAAAGATATAACACATACATATATACTTAAACGAATAAAATTTAAAAATTGCATACCACTTCTTCAACAGCATAAATGTATATTTCTGGATCCACATGTTTTCTATTGTCAAGATAATGTATTTTTAGATCCAACAAATTCAGAACAACGCCAATGTAATGATTCTGAATCTGAATTGGCACAAAAAATTAAAACAAATGCAAATACAAAAATAGCAAAGTTAGAATATTTACATATAATAATTGAAATAAATAATTGTGATCTTTCTTACCATATCAAATTTATCTAAAATGACATTGTAAAGGTGCACCACCTTTTCCAGCAATCTCTTACACTTTTTTCATTGGATTCAATCCTCACATCATCAAGAATTCTCTTCAAATAAAACTTGAACCAAAAAAAACAGAAAACAGTAGTGACAAATCAATACTCATTTTCATAATCAATACTTTTCAGAATAAAAGGCATACTTATGTCCCTAAAAGTTATACTTGAACCAAAAAAATGAGGCAATGTATACTGATAACAAGAATAAATATTTATGTGCATAACAGAAAAACATTTGTGCATAGAAAACATAATTTGAACAAACAAACTTGAACAAACAAATAAGAAATAATAAAATCAGAACCAATACCTATGCACATAAAAGACATACTTATTTGTATAAAAGACATATTTGGACAAAAAATATGAGAGATACATACTGATTTTCAGACTTGGAACAAAAAACTTATTCAATACTTAAGTGCATAAAAACAATACATATATGCTAAAAAACATACTTATACTAAATATGAGAAAGCTATAACACTTACACTATGTCCAGTATCAAAAAAGAAGCACTTTTGTTGATTTCCCAGGCGATCTGAAACATTTAGTATCTTTGCCCATGCATCGATAACACACGTATATATTTGTTCAAAAGAATTTAAGGACTGTACTTCTTCATATGAAATGGTAGTATTACCATTTCTGAACAGAAGCTCACTACAATAAGGAAAAAAAAACATAAGAATAGAAGAAACAAAAATAAACATATAATTTTAAAGAAATGAAAAATTACGATTAACTTGCCTTTTCAAACTTTTTTCTGTGTGATAGAAGCAATAATCAATCACTTCTTTCTTTTCTCTTTCCACCGTAGAAAATAAAGTTTTGTTCTTTTTTAGAAATGTGCAAAAGAAACCGACATCCTCCCCTAAAAGGATAATAACATCTGCTTCAGTAATTGCCTCCTTGTCTTCATGACTCTTTTTCGAGCTAGATGATATAACCTTCTCAATTTCCTCATCCTTCAAATGTTCATCATCATCATCATCATCATCTTTGATTGGTGATGGAGTTAATAACTCAAAAGAAGGCATATCATCTACCATCTTCTTCTTCTTCATTGCCAAGAAGTTGTCAACAATTTCATCAATGCATTTCTGCACCTTCGGATCTTCAAAAAATTGTTGGCTATCAGAAGCAGAAGAATCTGAACAAATTGGGTCAGATTCTTTTGATGATGATTTGTCCATGAACTTCAACAATGTGCTCATATGGAAATTTGAGACAATGGAGATGTCTCTCTTCAAAAGAAGTAAAGTCATTTGCACAACATCCTACAAAAAAAGACACACTTGATTAGAATATGAAAGAAAGTTCAAAACAGTATAAGCAAAGTACTTATTTGCCTACTCAGAATAAACAAAAGGTATACTCAGAATTAAATACTTTTCTGCTTACAACATATACTTATCTGCCTAAAAGAAATACTTATAGTAAAAATAGAAAAATAACTTACATCTTTACACATCTCTTTTATCTTTGAAGCTGTTAGCTCCCCCTTCGGAACATTAAACTTTATTTCCTCATCCACTTCTTCAACAATTTCTTCCTCCTTTTCATCAACCATCTTGTCCTCATGAACATGAGCATCGTGCTCTTTCTCACCCACATTTTTACCATCTGTAATTGGGTATCCATCAACCCATTCCCCTTGGCCATATTTCCCTGTCATTGCTTCCTCCTTCATCATTTTTCTAAGTTTCTCAGTCGTCTAATGTTGAAGCAATGGCAGTGTACATGGCTCTACTTCACCTTGCCATTTCATCTGGTGAAAATAGAGAATTTGAAGACATAAAACACACCCACTCACATTCTTTTGAGACATATTTCTATTGTAACTATCAATAGTTGTACAAAGCTTCTTCAAAATATAACTACACCAATCAAACTCAGAAATTATATCTACATCGACAATAGAATTATAAGCATTAAAGTCTACTAACCCATTTGTTGTTGGGGTCAAGAACGTAGATAAACTATACAATGTAAAAACACGCTTAAAATCAGCCCCACCCTCTTTCAAAGAATCAACCAACAAACTACCCAACTTATTTACAGAGGTTTTCAAATCAATGTTCAATCGACTCAATGACCCTAAAACAATAGACTTCTGATTTTTACCTACTTCCACCACTCTTTCACCCGTTCTCGGTAAAAGAAATATGTCATATATGTCATTAGCCGTGACAACAAAGCTCTTTTGCGGACCAATGGTTAACATCCTACTAATCCCATTGAAGTTGGAACTTAACCATCTCATCAAATTAACTGGAATATACTTACCCAGCTCCAACGTTAGTAATCCACCAAAGCCTATGGACCTTACATCCTCTTTTTGCTTCTCATTCAGGCTTTGTAAAACTTGATAAACACCTTGTGGACAACAATGGACAATAAATTCTCTACAAACAAATGAATACAGTAACAGTAAAGTCAGATTTCAGCACTTCTCAAATGCTATAAAACAAGATTGCTCAAATTGAAAGGCAAACTTGAACAAACAAATTAGAAACAGAAAAATCAGAATAAATACTTATGGGCAAAAAAGGCATACTTGTGTGAATAAATTGCATACTTGAACCAAAAACATACTGATTAATACTCATTTTAAGAATCAATACTTTTCAGAATAAAAGGCATACTTATGCGCAAAAAAGGCATACTTGTGTGAATAAATTACATACTTGGACCAAAAACATACTGATTAATACTCATTTTCAGAATCAATACTTATCAGAATAAAATGCATACTTATGTGCCTAAGAGGCATACTTATGAGGCAATGTATAATGATAACAAAAATAAAAAGGCATACTTATGTAAATAAATTGCATACTTGGACCAAAACATACTGATTAATACTCATTTCTAGAATCAGAATAAAAAGATATGGCTTTATCAAAAAGACTTGAAAACAGTAAAGTCAGATTTCAGCACTTATGTGCATAATAGCCATGTGATTCAAATGCTAGAAATCAGAATAGATACTTATGGGCAAAAAAAAGGCATACTTGTTAATATGTTTTACAAGACACATGCTCATATGTTTTACAAGACATACTTATATAATAAAAAGACATACTTATATAATAAAAAGACATACTTATATAATAAAAAGACATACTTATATATTAAAAAGGCATACCTGTCAACTCCTTTCTCCACACATTTTTCTTTCTCAACACCTTTTTTCACCCTCTTTTGGACAATAAATTCTCTACAAACAAATGAAAAACAGTAAAGTGAGAATTCAAATACTTATGTACAGAAAAAGCATACTTATGTCAAAAAGACTTGAAAACAGTAAAGTCAGATTTCAGCACTTATGTGCATAAAAGATATACTTATGTGCATGAAAGTCATCCTTGAACAAAAAATATGACAAAACAACAGCAAAAAACAATTAAGTCCAAACTACATAATAGTTAAATATATACAAACAATAATAGCCATGTGATTCAAATGCTATAAAACAAGTATGCCTGCCATTTATTCGAGGTGCCATTTATTCAAGGCAATTTCATAGTACGAGGATTAACTGCAATCATTCTGATTCAAGCAACCTCTATAAAAAATGTCAGATCTATTTAAAACCACAATTTATGGAAGTAATAACTTGCATTCCGTAAGATTCAATTTGTAGAATATATTCAGCAACATACATAAACTAAAAACACATGCTCACATGTTTTAAAAACGGATATCTCCTTTTTCTTTTTTCAACTCTTTTCTCTTGATACTCTTTGTTTCTGCAACCTCCTTTTTCTCAAAACTTCCTCTCCAACCTCCTTCCTTCGAATGAACAATGATAGCTTTCTTCCCCATAATAACTTCAACAAACAATTTCGACCTAAGCAAATTACAATTTCAACAAAAAAGAGTTTCAGAAACCTAATCACATTCTCAAAACACAGCAAAAGAGATGAAACCTTAAACCCATTAACACCACTCAACTGGCTGGACTTTAATTTGGGCTTAATAAATAAGGCCACTAAACTGTTTCAGAAAAAATCCACCATGGATATGAAATTTCAAGCATTCTTACAAGACAAGTCATATTCCTATGATTGGGAGGCACAAATGTTGATTACTACTTTGAAAGAAACTCAACACTGAAGTAAAATCCAATGAAAATCAGCACTCGAAACCATGTTTGCATCCTTACATTGTTTTTAGCAAATAAAACCATGTTTGCATGATTCCATAATTTTAACAGGAAACACCATGAAAAAACCCTAACTGATAAAAAAACCCATGAAATTGTATCTAAGATAAATAAAATCAAACTGAAAAACCCTAACTGATATAGCACTACTTACTGTTATTTCACAGAGAAAAATGATGGCCGACGAAGACGATGAAGGTGGCGAAGGTGTATGGTGCGACGGTTCTCTCTAAGCTTGCTTGTGCGACGGTTTTCCCCCTTTTTGGATAGTTTTCTTCCAGCTATGGGCTTTGACAAATCTGTCATTTGAGCTATGGGTTGGGCTTTGACTATGAGGTGTGGGCTGGGTTTTTAGGTATGGGCTGGGTCAAAGTGGGTCAAAAAGATCCGTCTCACGGAAGGGGATCCGTGAGACGGTCTCATATGAGTTTTTGCGTTAAACTTTAATGCTATAATAACTTAACCTTAACGTTATAATAATTTAACTTTTATATTATAATAATAAAATTTTTATATTTTTCAAAGGCTATGATAGTTGTATATAAAGGTTATATCAATATAACATAAATGTTAAGTTATAAGAATATAAAAGTTTTCAATTATATTACATGATTGGAATAATTCTAAATATATAATTTTAAGGTTTTAACACACTGTAAACATTTAAGTTGTAATAATGCAACATTTACGCATAGTAATATTAACCTTTATGTTATATTAACACAACATTTATGTTATTCTTTAAGTAAATAAAGGTTATGATATTTATATATAAAAGTTAAATCAACATAACATAAAGGTTAAATCATCACAACATAAAGGTTTTCAGCTATATTATCTTACATTTTATATTGAAAAAGTCTGAGTATATTAACTTAAAGGTTATGATATTTGTACAAAAAGGTTATAATCATATAACATAAAGGTTATACTCGTATAACATAAAGGTTACCGCATAAATTAAAAAAAAAAAGGGCGTGGATCCGGGTCAAATCCGACCCGACCCGACCCGTGGGCGCCCAGTTGCATGGATCTAGATCCATGCAACTGATGCACAAGAACAATACTCATAAATAAATTACTTTCCGGATTTCCAAACTTAGGAAGAAAGATTCGACAACAAAAAAATAAGAATTACTATTTGAGGATGACTTCTGTTATCATACATATCTATATGGTTTATTGCACGAGACCCCTTGTGATATAGAAATTCGACGTCGGACCCCCCTATAAGACGAAAAATGCACAGTAAACACATGGGATTCCAGAAAATTGACCCACATTCCACATTTACTAACTGTTGCTTACGGCATCAATTTTTGCCCCATCATTGCCCATTTTGCCCCTGACATACCCTAATAGAACAGTCACCGTCGATCCGAATGTAGAGAGAGAAGAGAGAGCTATAGGTTAAGGCTCAAAAGATTGACCCACCCTTCTTGGCATCGGCCTTCTCTCCCTCTCTCTGTTTTTCTCTACACCTCTATATCTCTCTATCTCACTCTCACTCTCTCACTCTCTCCCTGTAACTCTTTGTTCCTCTCGGCATCTCTCTCTTCCCCCTCCTCTCTCTATCTCTTCTACTCGTGCAATCGACGGCTTGGCGAGTTGGAAGTCAGCCGCGGTTTGCGGCAGCAGATGGTCGTTGGTATGTCGGCAGCGGTGTGGTTGTTGAGGTGGAGGATTGGTGTGTATGTGCGTGCGCTGCTGTGAGGGCAGCGCAGTGTTGGGTGGGAAAGCTGCCGTTCGCGGCGGCATTGTGTGGTGGTGTTAGGAGTTGGGTTTGTGGTGGGTGTTGGATTGGTTGGGTGGCGTTCATGCCTACGACGTGTTGTCATCGGTCGAGGTGGAGCTGCAACGGCGGTACGGAGAGGCAACGATGGGTTGTAGGGGATGGCCTGGGTGCACTTTGGTAAATTTGGTTAATGGCTAGATTGCAAATTTCATATTCTTCTATAAATACAGTTTAATCCTTAAGAAATGCTGAAATTATATTTTTGACCCCTAAGGACTATGAGACTTTAAGTTCAGTCCTGAACTTAATTAAGACTGAGTTTCATCCCTTTAAGTTGCTGATTTTTACTATATGATCCCAAACTATTTCTGGAAATTACTGGATGTTATAGAAATCCAATTAGAACTAATCCTTTCAACACATTCAAATATAGGAAGTGAAGAACATGTCCATTAAATTTTATAAGATTTGGAATTGTATACAATTTATTATGATTTTTTGAATAAAACCGATTTTGTGGCAAAAAGCATTCTGTGTTTAGGCCTAATTGAGAAAATTATCTGGAATTATGTCTTTCGAGTTTATGTGACATCTTCTACTATGTTTCAGAATTTGTTCTTAGGTACATGTAGAATTTTAGTATGTAAAATTTTGAGTCTTGTACAATTTATGCCGAATTTTACAATAAAGTCTGTTTTCTGCAAACTCAATGTCCTGTTTTTAACCAACTTAGAAAATACATAACTAAATATGTGAAGCTTATTTTTAAATGTATATTTACATGATAAACTTCAACATGTTTTTCTAGATTTTGGACAAATATGAAAAGTTTTCACAAATCTATAATGTTTGATTAATTTTTCAATATAAACTGGATTTGAGCGGAAATTCAAGTGCAAAACTTATTTGACAAATTAATAATTATTTATGTAGAATGTAATTGGTTATGAATTTTCATTATCTTATACTTGAAGATGTTAGGTGATCACATAAATAATCTTGTGATTTTAGGAATCATCATCGGTGAGTTATTAAAATTGTTACACCTTTATATGTCATTAAAACCAGAACATTATTTTGGGTGAATATGGGCAAACATGGGGAAGAAATTACAAAATGTTGAAGACATGTATCCTACAAAAATTACAAGAAATTGTCTAATTATTGATTGCTAAAAATACATTATAATATAAACAATAACATTATAATAAAACATTATAAAATACATTATTAAACTGATATTAACCAGAGGCGGATCTACATGAGACCAAGGGGGTGCAAGTGCACCCCCATGATTTTTTTTTTTTTATATATATTTACTAATATACTCCTAACCATTTACATAATTACAATTTTGCCATTTATATATATATATATGTATTCATTTACATTCTAACCTTTATACAATGCATTATATATTATAATTATTAAGGTTTGAATATCATTATTCATATTCATTAATTGATTCAACTATTTGTTTATTTGTTTATACATTAGGGTTTGTGTATTTTAAAAAATGTGTATGAAATATATTGATTTTATGATATTTATGTTGTGATTTCAATGAGTTCATGATTTGAGTTGATATTATAGTTTTAATTTCGTATGGAATTGAAGTTATATATTTCATGTATTGTATTCTCATAATGTGGTTTAAATCTCAAAGATTGTTCCTCTTCTTTTGCCATTGAAAAAATACTCAAACTTGCCACATTTTATCAATTCAAGTTTTCAAGTATTGATTTGATGACTCTAGAATGAAATCTCGACATATTCATTGAAGATATGCAAAAGGATGATAGGTTTCAAGATTTACTTGATCTTGATACTCTTTCGAAGAAGCTAGTAGAAACAAATAAGCATGTCACTTATCCGTTACTGTATTTGCTTATCAAGTATGTATTTGCATATTTTAGTCGAACAACTTTTACGTACATTGTTTTTCTGTTATATATTTAATTATTCGTTCGCACCCCCATCTTTCAAATCCTGGATCCGCCACTGATATTAACAGTATAGTATAATAATGTTTTAAAACAAAATCGTACCTAAAATGCAGTGGGAAATTAAATTGCAAGCTTTGTTGAAGGGGAAATCATGTATGAACCACATTTAAGTTTTTGCATACATATATACTCAATAGCAAGGGCAATTGTGTACTTTTGCCCACGAATAACGGTCAAAAAAGACCAAAAATCACATCTCCAGCGCGTCTGCTACACATCCGTCAAGTATGACGGATTTGGGTGATACGCGTCTAATTTATGAAAACCCAAGTGTTTTTCGTGCAATTTTTTTAACACATGGGGGTTTCATGCGAATTTTGATAACACGAGGGGTCTAGGGGATTTTATCCCATACCTATATATATATATATATATATATCATAAAAACTCAAGTGAGACGGTCTCATGAATAGTTTTTGTGAGACGGATCCTTATTACCAATGAATTGAACTCATATCCACAAATTTTCATATAAATTGCTAAGTGTGGATTATGGATTGTCCGTCTCACGAAAAAAGATCCGTGAGACGAACTCACACAAGACATACTCTAAATATATAGGTATATAGCTACAGGGCAGTTGCATGTTTTGTAACTGAGAAATTGTATATATTTTGTTTTTCATAGTTTGGTCCTCTTTGTATTTATTATTTCTTTGTGCAATTGAGTTTTTGTACTTTTTTAAATATATTTATTGGATCCTTGTAATTTTATTTATTTTGAATTGAATCTTTATACATGTGTGTCTGTCTATATATTTGAACAATTGCGCCACTGCAATTTCATTGTATTAGAATTGGACTCAATATGTTTGACCGAATGCTGTAATTCAAATCAAAATGAGAATATCATGATCCAATTCAAAATAATATAATGGAATAACTTCCGGGATGTAGTTTTTTTTTTCTTTTTTTTCCTTTTAAGAGCATCTTTCCAAAATGTTAGTACGCAAAACACTATCTGTAAAATCGTCTCACATGAGTTTTTTTTTTCTTTTTTTTTTTTCATTCTCAATGTAATATTTAACGGTGTGTCAATTTTGTCAATCCTTAGTCTAATATTACTGCAAAAGTGACATAGTGATAATAAAAGCGTAGTATTCATATATATATATATATATATATATATATATATATATATATAAAACATGATTTGAAAATATAACTAGAATAAACAATATCATGCATGCTTCTCAAAACAATGTTAGGCACAATGCCCAATTTAGCATTACAGATTTAATTACCTAACTTTGGGACTTTGACCAATATAAGTTGAAATGACTTTATAAGTTGATTGCCAAACCCATACTTAGAAATTGGTTTAGATTGGCACTGAAACACCAAACTTGGTTAAAATGCCACTGAAAACAAATTCACATGATATATATATATATATGTGTATGAATTTGCATTGATCATTGTAGCTTCCCAGTCACAAATTAAGAATAATATTGGAGGTTGATAATTTAAAAGAGAAATATTAGTTAGGAAGAAAATGGGAGTGTTTGAGAATGGAGAATTGAGAGTAAAATGGAAAAGAGAAAAGAAATCAGAGGTGTTAGTGATGGCACCAGAAGCAGAAGGGTGTTACCCAGTGCTGCTATTCTGCCATGGATACTGCACTAACAACACTTGGTATTCTCAACTTCTTCAACATATTTCTTCCCATGGATATATCATTGTTGCCCCTCAGGTACTCTCTCTCTCTCTCTCTCATGCAAAAAATGCACAACTCTATATTTATACAACATATTTAATTACTTTTTATATAAAATAATAACTTTTTGGTTCTATTAATTTTACTCATTATCTCTTTAAATTGATGATTTTACTCTATATTTTCTGAAAATTCAGAAATTTAACGCAAATTCAGTCCGAATAAACAAATTGGGCTAAATTTGTGTGTGCACTCTAATTTTCAGGCTATTTTAGCCCAGTAACTTTTCTATTATAACAATTTTGTCCAATAACTTATCTGTCCTGACAATTTTATCCATTAAGTTTTCGAGGTTTCGATATGTCAATCACATGCGAATTAAGCCCGATTTAGCTGTTGGTGTTGAATTTAGGTCAAATTTCCTATTTTTTTGAAATATAAAGGATAAAATCGTCAGCCTAAACAGAAAAATGGATTAAATTGTTAGAACAAAAAAGTTAATGGGTAAAAAAACAATTAATTCTTATATAACGATTAATATCATAATGATGAATTTGCATGCAGTTCTATCATTGCTTGCTCATCTCCATGAAGGATGAAATCAAAATAGCATCAAAAGTGACAAGCTGGCTATCAACAGGCCTTCAACCATCCCTCCCTCAAAATGTGAAATCAGATCTCTCTAGACTCGGTCTAATGGGGCACAGTCGAGGTGGTAAGATTGCTTTCGCCCTCGCATTATTAGCCCAAACTTCACTAAACTTCAAAGCATTGGTGGGCCTTGACCCGGTCTCAAGTCCGAGTCCTCCCACCTGGGTCGAGCCCAACATCCTTTCCTACGTCCCACACTCATTCAATCTCTCCATCCCTATTCAAATAATAGGCACCGAATTGAGCAATCAAAAAAAGGGTGGGATCATCCCGCCCCTCGCCCCTGATGGGTACAATCACTCGGAGTTTTTCAATGAGAGCAAACCGACGTGTTGCTACTTTCTCGTTAGGGATTATGGACACTGCGACATGTTGAATGATTCGAAGGTGGATTTTGCAAGTTTGGTATGTCGGAGTGGGACGGGGAGTAAAGAGAAGATGAGAAGAGGTGTTGGAGGGTTAGTTGTGGCCTTTCTCAAAGCCCATTTGGGAGGTGATGGTGGTGGTGAATGCATGGATCTTCAAGCCATTGTGGATTCACCATCTCTTGCTCCTATAACTCTTGATCCACTTATTTATATCAAACAATGAATAAAATCGATCTATCCATTGTTTTATTAATTATACACATGTTACGTTTTTAGTAATTCATAGGGATATATAGTGTTTTGTGTTTTTTTCTTTTTTCAATTGTGATTGTCAAGTTTTTCGTTATTGGTTGTATTTTCGATTTGAATATAAATGTCTTATCATTATTTATTAATTTTTTTTGGGATTTAGGTCAGATTTTTTTTTCTTTGCAAAGATGAATTTAGATTCATTAAAAGACTTGAATATAAGTTAAATCTTGATTACAGTATTCACGAGGCTTGTTCACTTGGTAGATTATACTATTCATAGCCACACAATTATACAGTTATTATCAACACCACATGATCTTCATAATAATAAAATAGTATATCAATAAAAAAAGATAATTTTAATTTGATATCCATAATATAAAGGACAAAACTTATATACCCCTGGGGCACATAGGGGCACAGATCTAGATGTTATACACATGCTCTTTAGGTGTTATATATATACTCTATAGGTATTATGTTTCTTGGTGTTATACATATATTCTACAGGTATCATATGTATATAAACACATACATATGATACCTAAAGAGTATACATATGATACCTATAGAATATTTATATAACACTATATAATAAGTTAAGTTGGGGGCACCGTGCCCCCGGGGCACACAAGTGTCACTCTAATATAAATCTACCGAGAAGGACTTACATGCACCTAGGGCACGGATCCTTGGATCCTTGGATCCGTGCCCCAACCCGCTCCGACAACCCGACCTGGCCCGGTGAGAATAATATATATATATTTTTCTTTTTTTATTTTCCTTTCTTTCTCCTTCCTCTCTGGTGTGGTAAGGCGCGCCGTCTCCTTTTTCATCTTCTTCTTCATTATTTTTTTCGGTCTATAAAACCCGAACCATCATATTCGATTTCTCAGAGTCAGAACTCAACCAACCAAATCCCAAATACTTTCTTAGCTTCACTACGTTCCAATGGCTCCAAGCATCGCGATTCCGGCCACCGCGCACAGGAAGGGCGAGGAGGCGCTGCAGCGGAGGAACGAGGAGCTGGAGAGGGAGCTGAGGAAGAGTTGAGAGAGAGGGGAGAATGGAGGCGGAGCTGATGAGAGCGAGGGAGCGGCTGAGGGTGGCGGAGGAGGCGGAGGAGCGGCTGTGCTCAAGGCCGAGGCCGTCGATGAGGCCCGAGAATATAGCGCCTGTATTTTTGAGCTAATGCAGCAGCTTTCTGATTTAAACCAAAATTTGTGTATTTAATTTGTATAGGAGAAATGGTTCCAGAACCAACAAAATTTCCACCTATGTATTAACTCCAAAATTTCCATTCGACACCAAAATTTAATTTTTAACTTAATGCAGCAACTTTCTTCAATTTTTTGGATAGGGAAAAAGGGAACACCAAAATCTGTGCGTGATTAATATTGGTGTGTATATGTACTTCATTTTGTATTGAAAGGAGGAAATAAGGTGTCAAGGGAACAAGAAAAAATAAGGTAATGTTATGAATACAGTTAGTTCAAGTGTTATGAAAATATTCTAAAGTTATTAGAAATATACTATATAGGTGATATAAGATTACATGCATCTATAAGATATAATAAATACAATTTCTTCAAATGTTATAAAAATATTTTAAAGGTATTACAAAGATACTTTATAGGTGATATAAAATTACATGCATCTATGATATATAATAAACACAGTTACTTCAGGTGTTATGAAAATATTATAAAACCTAAAGAACATATATATAACACTTATAGAGTATATATATGACACTTATAATTCAATCACATAAAGTATATATATAACACCTCCTATCATTATATATGCGATCAAAAATATGATAATAATCATATCTGTTATATGTATATCTTAATAGTGTCAAGTGAACAAGAGTTTTCATTCAGAGTTTAATGAACAAAAATAAGATAATGTTATGAATACAATTACTTCAGGTGTTGTGAAAATAT
This sequence comes from Scutellaria baicalensis, assembly GCA_005771605.1. NCBI lineage: Eukaryota > Viridiplantae > Streptophyta > Magnoliopsida > Lamiales > Lamiaceae > Scutellaria > Scutellaria baicalensis. Next base: position 37,627,742 of record CM016721.1, read on the forward strand.
TCTAAAGGTATTACAAATATACTATATAGGTGATATAAGATCACATGCATCTATAACATATAATGAATACAACCTTCAAATGTTATGAAAATATTCTAAATGTATTACAAAAATACTCTATAGGTGATATAAAATTGCATGCATCTATGAGGTATAATAAATACAGTTCCTTCAGGTGTCATGAAAATATTATAACACCTAAAGAACATATATATAACACCTATCACTAAATCACATAATATGAAATTGTTGGATACATTTGTAGAATGTTTTGATGAGACAAATCCTTAAAATAACTCTAATATGCATAACCAATCTAAGGATAGGTTACTGCAATAGAATTACCAAAGAAGATTAAAAGAAACAGAGAAAGTGTCAATGGAAGGATACTGAAGAGAATGGTTATAAAGATTCGGATGAACTAAAAAGGATACTATTGACTTCAGGGAGCTACTGGAAGGAACCTCGCCAAAGCAGAACACAGCGGGACAGGAAGCTACCTAGAAGACCATGCCGAAAGCATACTGCATAGGCAACATGCTACAGAAGCCTCGAGCCACCAGAAGGAGCAAGTTGGAAGAGGAAGCTCCAGAGTGAAGCCAGAGGAGGAAGCTGCAAAGCAGGCATGGGAGAAAAGTCAAAGTTACCGGTAGACACAAGAAGTTACCGGTAGAGAGAAAAGAGAAGAAGAGTCAATCAGAAGAAGACACGTGGAAAGCGAAAAGTTGGCATGTATCAGGAGTGCGGCGCAGAAATGATGGAAATTTGTCTACCTTCAACGGGCAGATTTCACACCCTATAAAGAGGAGGACTGAAGACTGAAAATGGGGGCGTGTATGAGAGAAGCACAAAGTGTGCAAGAGAGAAAAGAAGTGAGCACATCAGAATATTTAAGCTCACAGAGAGAAGCACAAAAGAAAAGAGTAGAGCTTAAAAGAGAGAAACACAGAATAAAGGGGAAGCCTTAGAAAAGAGAGTGTTCAAGGAGAGCTGATGAAAAGAAGAAGAGTTCGAACACTCCACACCCCAAGAAGACGCACACCCAGTCTACCAGTCAGCAGCAAGCTTCAGCAGAATCAGTCTGCATACGAAGGCCAAGCTTGTTGCACCCAGTTGAAGAAAAAGAAGATAAACCTCTCTAAAAGGTTGTCTCGGAGTACTCAGTGCGAGGAGTAATGTCCTGCTGAGTTTACCACTTTCTAGGAGAGAAAGTGAGGACCCTGGGTGGGTAGAGTAGGATCCTGTGTGGGTCAAGGGAAAGTAGGCAAGTATTTGTATGAAGGTTTGCTACTTACTTGTTAAGGGTGGGTTGTAATAGATAGGTCTATGTAAATCAACCAGCTTAACAAAGGTTCCGGCCTCCTGTATGGAGAAAGAGAGGACGTAGAGGATTACTCCATCTTCGAACCTCTATACATCATTGCGTCTTTATCTGCTTACTGCACTTCATGCATACATACACTCTCTCTTATAAAGTTGCACATCTTCTACTCGGCTCAGTAATAAGCTTCTGCAAATCACTCTAATCAGTAACCTCCCAAAAGGTTACTGATATTAGAAGTAAGCCGAAAGAGTTAGAAGAAAAAGGGAAAAGAAGGTAGGCTTATTCACCCCCCTCTAAGCCTACCTACAGCAGTTTTGGGACCAACAGAAATCTTCTATATATGTGATACCTGAAGAACATACATATAATACCTAAAGAATATATATATATATATAACTCATATAGAATATACATATAACACATATTACTGAATCACATAATATGAAATCTTCTATATATTTGATACCTCAAGAACATAGATGTAACACTTAAGGAGTATATATATAACACCTATAGAGTATAACTATAACACCTATCACTGAATCATATAATATAATTATAACACCTATAGAGTACATATATAACACCTATAGAGTATATATATAACACCTATCAATGAATCACATAGTATGAAATCTGGTGTGCGTGGGTGCATCACAGCTTAGGTGTGGGCGCGTGGGTCAAACTGGTGAATGCGCGGGTCAGACTTGGAGCTGGGCGAGGGTCAGGCTAGGAGCACAGATCTTAGATCCGTGCCTCGGGGTATATAAGTTTTGTTGAAATCTACCATATTCAAGCCCCAAACATACGTATACTTAAAATCCAGAATTTTTATAGTGTGGATTTCCAAGTGTATAATCATTTGAAGGTAATATAAATAGAATTAGCCTTCAAATTTTAATAATTTATTCACCAAAATGTTGATTGCCGAATAGTACTTCGACAATTTTGGAATATATATTGGGTGCAGTGACATAGCTACTAGTATTGGGCTTATGGGGTAATGGGCCTTGAAATTTTATCAAAAATAATCTTTATATATATAAAAACACAAACATTTCTTCAAATAGTAAGATAAATATTTTCCTCCCAAAAACATCATGCCAAATTTAGAAATGATTTTTTTATTAAAATAACTAGTGTTTCACCCGTGCGTTGCACGGAATAAAATATTTGAAAAACATAATTATATAGTTTGATATGTTGAAAATATTTTATGTTTAATAACTAAGTTGTAGTATATAAAAATATTTGAATTTAGCTGAATGAACAATTTAATTTATATATCGTCAAATTTTTTATTTATTTAAGATTAACGTGAATATAAAAAAATTTATAACGTTAAACATAGGGGAATTCTATACACACCCCAAAAATACTAAACACACCCCAACAATAGACATGAACATTAAAATAATAAAAAAATGCATGTGTGTGTAGATGGGGTGTGTTTAGAAATGTTTGGGGTGTGTATAGAATTCTCCTTAAACATAATGTAAGCATATTTGAACTAAATAGTATAGAAATAGAAGTGTGAATCAATTCACAGAATAAATTACCATTCATAAACTACAAATGTTGAAAAACTTCTTTATATACAAATACGTAGTTAGTTAGATTATTCGTTATATATATATATATATATTTAAACTATAGTTGGTGAGATTAAAGAGATTAAATAAAATAATATATTAACGTCATCAAATTACATTCAAACATATAAAGTATATGAGATTGTGCTTTTAATCGTGAGATTGTCTGATATATTAAATAACAAAAATAATTAATATAAGGGTTATGCCTAAATTAACCTTTCAATATGAATTTTAATATACATAATCTAAACTAATCGCATATATATAAGTTCAAATATAATTTGATACATAAATGGAAAAACATCAATTTAGACTAAATTACAAAGGTTTCTATTAATCTAAAATCTTGGAACATTCCAATTAATATTTTAAATTATCACTTAGAAAGATTTTTCTTGTTTTGATTATAAAATTTTAAGTATATTACTTCTTTTATTTAATTCTTGAACTTTTTATCGGAATAAGAATTATATAAAATAAATAATGTGTGCATTATATTTCAAAGTAATGTAAGATTCCATTAATTTTGTCATCTATATATTTGAGTTTCAAAATCATTATTACAATATTCCACTATTAAAAAAATTGTGAATTCAAAAAAATAATTTTAATATGGAACACAATTTTCATAAATTATAGGGCAACTGTCACAAAATAAAATGATGATAGAAAAAAAATATAAAATATTGTGAAATATCAAAGTCAATTTTTATTGTGGGAAATAATTTTCATAAATGGTGTTCTCCACGGTTCAAGTAATCAATTAGCAACAATATACATGTTGTATTTTGACACTAACCATTTTTAGTGGATTAAAACAATGGATTCGATGCAATGTATGTAGGCTTTTTTAGAACCTTATTTCGCAAATTTATTTCTAAGAATATATAATGAGATTTTTGGGCACAAAAATACAAAATAACTATATATCTTTTACAATGTTTTTCAAGAAACAAAAACAAAATTTATCTTGCATTTTCTTAATCTTAAATCTTCAAAATCTCTAATCCAAAATCAGAATCTCTCGATTCTGAATTTCTGCACAAAATAATTTGAATTAGTAAAATAATATAATATTACATGACAATAAGAATAATCAATATACAATACTAATAAAATAACACATATTGTGAATAATTCTTCTTCAAAATACAATTAACAACAACAACTTAAATCATTCAAAAATGAACACTATGATCATTAATTATTGATGGATCCAAACTATAAATATATCCAATAAATCAATTCATACCCAAATAAATATCCAAAAAGAAGAAGAAGAAATCATCCCATCCATGAAAACATAATGTTTATGCAAAATTTGAGAAATTGTGAATGGAAAAGACATGAGTGAATTCCAAGTTTATTCTCTCATATTTATAGTGAAAGATATGCTTATTAGATATGAAATTAGTTCATTATATATGACATGAACGTAATTGATTGTTATTGTAATTGCATAATTTTGGGTTTCTTTTTTTGGAAAATATCAAATGTATGATCTTCTATATAATTAAGTTATAAAATTTGTATTTATTTGGCAAATATATATATATATATATATATTATAATTAATTACTAATAAACTTCACATCCAAAAGATGACATAGTAAATTGATTCTTGTAAATTAATAAGTTTCCATATATATAACATTTGTAATCTTTAAATAAAATAATTTTGAAAATATAGAAAAGAATTTCATATCATGATAATTTTTTAATAATTATTTTATTTATCTTCTTAATATTTCAAATAGTTTTATCATTTTTACTATATTTCAGTTATGACACTTCTTAAATTCTTTGATATGAATAAATGATATTTAAAAATAAAATAAATGAATCAAATTGGATATTGATGCCAAATAATCAGTGAATCAAATTGGATTTTTTTTTTTCTTTCAAAAAATATGCAACATCTCTATTCGCTTTTTATTCAAAATTTATATATAAACATGTGATTTGCTTAGCTATTTTTTTTTTCTTTTTGGGAAAAGATATGGAAATACATATATAGGATTAATTTTTATGATATCAAGCAATAGTACTAAATCTATAATTAATTGGATAAGAATTGCTTCGCACAATTATATTAGTAAAATCAATCAAACAATCATATTTAATCCATTATATTGAAATATTTTCATAATCTATATCATATATAAAAGCTTCGTCTATCATATATATATACACACACACATATATATATGTATAGGTATATATAAATGATAATAAGATTGTAAACAATTATTTAATTCATATGACATAAAATAGTTATTTAATCATAAATTAAACTGCATTATATATATAATAATAAATTAACTAACATAAAATGTTATAATATGTGTGTGTCATTCAATTTAAACAATATATAGATGTTATGTACCACAATCTATAATCACTCCATATATATAATATCATGCTAATATTCTTTTCCAAATTTAACATTGAAGCATTTCAATGGGAAATCTATTTAGAAAAAGGTTCTATATGCTTCAATGGGAAATCTATTTAGAAAAAGGTTCTATATATATAGAGAGAGAGAGATTTCCACTAAATAGTAGCTTATTTCAAAAAAAGATGCATGATTTAGGCAAATTAATTGAATCTTTTTTAGTATAATTGCAACATGATTAATATAAATTACCATATGTATAAATATATGCACATATATCTATATTATATATTTTAAGTATTTTATTCACATTAAACATCATTTATATGTACACATTTTTTCCCATAAGTAGAAAGTGGTTTTAGGCGGGAAAATTCTCAACTTCTTTTTTTGGAAATGTTTGTGTTTTTATATATATATAAAGATGATAAATGATAAATGATAAATGATATTTAATTTATATTAATATATTAAAAGATACTATATATAAATGAATGTAAATTATTATCACATGGTTTTAATGATGGTGTATATATTTAAGGAAGTGATATGACAAAAAAAAAAAAAAAAATGTTCACATGTTTGTTTATATGGTAAGTCAACTTTCATTATTGAATTTTACCATCCAAAATCCCAACACTAAGTTGGGAAATATAATATTAACATGGTATTATATAATAGAGTAATAAAACATTACGGTAACAACTATATTAAATATTTTAATTGATTGACATTTATCTCATATTTTGATATTTAATTTATTATTATATATGGTGTCAATTGATTAGACATCCATTTCATATTATATAGATTACATAATAAATAGTTATTCAAAATCTTATTAATATTTTTTAAATATAAATATATATAATAAAGAAATTCTTTTGCATATTTTTAAAAACACGACGTTTCTTTATATATGATAATGGATTATGAAAATTGTTTCAACATTATGAATTTCATATAATATATTTTGATTGATTTATTATTATATTTAAGATGAGCAATTCATTTCCAGTTCATAGATTTCCAGTTCATATATATTTAATTAGTATTATAGTTTGATATAATATAATAATAAAGTCCACACAATTTTAATGTTCGATATCATAAAAAAAGAGCCTATGCTGCATACTTTTTTCTATGGAATGAAAATGCACTGACATATATCTAAAAAATTGTTATCATAAATTTAAATGAAATCATTGACATATAAATTTAGAATGAATATCCGCAAAAAATATTAACCATACAAAATAAGATAGTTAAAATGGACATTTCAAGTGATTACTTAAATTATGGTAATTACGATCATCTAAAATTAATGAACATTTCATAAATTGATTGCCTTTATAATTACATAAACTAAAATTAACATTTAAATTGATTGTCTAATTGAATTATGGTAATTGTATCTAATCAATAATATGCATATGTGTAGTATAAATAATACAAATTCATCTTCCTTTGATTTACTCTCTTTCGATTTTGCAGTAAAATTATGTGTAGACGTCCTTATATTGAGAGGTACAATCCATGAATTGAAATATTTTTAATTTTTTTTAAGAATTGAATGAATTTAATAATTGTTGGTTTTTATTTGGAAGTCATTATTTTGTGGAATAACAAAAATCATTCACTATTGAATAATTTGAAATTCGATGAGATAATATTTGATGGTCTATGTTTCTCTTTTTTTCTCTTTTTCTGATTTATTTGACAATTTTTATTTTACTAACTTTACATAGTGATCTCTTGCATTTGTAAAGTGAAATCATCTGTAGACCTCCTTATATTGATACAAACCATGATTTTAATTATTATTTTGTTTGTTTTATTATGAATTGGATGAATCTAATAATTGTTTGTTTTTATTTAGTGATCATTACTTTGTGAAATAATAAAGTTTATTCAATATAGAGTGATTTGAAATTTAGGAGATGATATTTGATGATTGATGTTTTTTTTCTCCCTTTATTTTACTTTATTTTATATAATGATATCTTTTATTTCCACAGTGAAATCATGTATAGACATCCTTTATTGAAAGGTACAAACCATGAATTGAATTTTTTTATTTTTTTGTATTTGTTATGAACTGAATGAATTTAATAATTGTTGATATTTTTTTTGGAGATCATTATTTTGTGAAATAATAAAAATCACTTCTTATACGCAACATCAAATGAGGAAATTTTGACTTGCAATTAAAGACTACATACTCAACTATTGTTGAAGAATGTTCTGGATTGGATTTGACTTAGCAATCAGGATGGTGAAGCTTGAAAGATACTATGTTAAGGAAGAAACTAATTTTGGATTAAACATTCAAAACGATGTACCATAAGTTTATTTTTAAAAAAATCCTCATTGACTTTGTTTGATGTATAGATGTATAAATATAATGAATTAAATGAAAATTGTATTAGTTTTTTTTTATTTTTTTTCATATTAAATATTTGAGTTATATATAAGTTCACAATATGAACCGTAAATTATTTCTTAATCAGAAAAAAAATTATTATTTTTATATTTGATATGTTATTTTTTTATTGTACATAAACCATTCAATATATTTTCTTGAAATATAGACACCATAACTTATAAAAATTTATACAACCTTATATGTTTATAAATACAATATTTATATTAAATTAAATTCAAATAATAATGAATTTAAATATTTGTAAAATTTGTATCAATATCAACTCTATTCTAAAATTCATGAACTTACTTTGTTAGAAATAAAAAAACATTATATATTGATGTATATCAAATATAAATTATATTTTTTAAAATAATTATTAACCTCAAATAAATGGATACCCCACACAACATATTTGTATATGAGAAGATATATTACATTGTCTTGGTATCAATGTAAATAAAAATATTAGATTTGTTGAGGGAAAAAATAGTAGAACATCAACTTTTGTTTATTGAAGTACCTAGGAAAAAAAACAGAAATATGCACGATATTTATAAATAGACGTATATATGCGCGTGTGTGTTGCAAAAAAATAGTAAGAATTCATTTATGCCCCAAATACGCAGAATGATTTAATTATTATTATTAAGATTGGTGCATAGAATCTTTATATTTATTGTTTTCTATAAACAATTGCCTACAATTTTATTTTAAAAGATATATAATTCATGATATGATTTTGTTAAGGACGTATCGTGTATCATAAATATAATATTATTCTACATTTTAAAATAATAAGTCAATGAATGCACGAAAACATGAAATCCTATCGTACCTCTTAAAATGAATGAGTTAATGATTACACTAAAACATGTGAATCATACTATTAAAAAGAAAAATGAAAACTTACAGATAGCTAGCAATACAAATTTAATATTAGTCTTATAATAAAAATAAAAGTTACCTCCTCCCATCCACGAAAATACATTACAACTAAATTCTAATAAACAATTTAGATTATAAATAATTTAACTTATATTGTGTTATATTATAATTTCTTCAAATAGTTGTGGTTATATATGTTTTATACATAAATAAATATATTAATTGATTGAATATAAAATATTTTCTGCATCTAGAAATAATTTGGCATTTTTCTTATTGTACGTTTAGTAAGATTGGGAAGTCACTGTAACAAAATTAATTCATATATCTTCTTAGAAATGAGACTCAGAATAAAAATTATTTTATCTAAACTAATTTTATATTTCTCTTTAATACGCTGGATGTAAAATTCATTCCATATTCAGTTATTCAAAAATAAAAATGATGATTGTTGCATACAAACAACCATTTCATATAATCACGATATGATTTTTTCTATAAATAACCACTTATAGTTTTCCTGTAAAAGATATACAATTATTGTATAATTGTGTAAGTATTTATCATACATAAAACATTTTGTACATCTTGAAATTGCAAGTTAAAGAATGAACGAAAAATATAAACTCTTTTTTTATTTATAGAGTATTTTGTGCCTTTTATTTACCTTGATATATATTATATAGCACACATTTATGTTGTGTAACAATATAAAATAATTATGTTATAAATTTATGTTGTCGATCTAGGCTGGGAAAGCAGGGCAACCGTGTTATTATAATCAACACATAATCAAAATTTTCGAAATATTGCAGCATAAACAATGAAAAATTTTAGAATGGAAAAACAAGAACTCAAACTCTTAAAAAACTTTATGAATATAGTGACGTTGGTTTAGATTTTCCTTGACTATTGATCAATAAATTAAAGTTAAGGAGAATTTCATCCTTATATGGGACTTTCTTATAAAAATAATTTTTCTTGACGTGCTCAATTATATATAGTTGTTGCTATAAAAGTCACCAGTTCAATTAATATTAAGATTATAATGTGTGATAAAGAGGAGGAAATTGCATCACCTCAAAAATTTTACATAGAAAAGGTTTCAAAATTTGTACGGTATGGGTTTAATAGATTTGAAAATTCATCCTTATTTTTAATTATATATTATTTAGTAAATTTATAAAGTAAAATAAAACATTATTATATTTCGTCGCATTATCTGTATCTAACGTTAATGTCCATTAATTAAATATTTAGAATGTATATATATATATATATATATATATCCTTATTTTCAAATTTCAAAATTTTAAATATATATAAAAGCTTATAATCATATTTAAAAAAAACTTAATTCCGTGCAACGCACGGGCAAAATACTAGTAGTAGTAATAAAGAGGACAGTTACGTTATTCTACCTGTCGTAGACACATTAATATGTGTTCATCATTCATATGTCAAATATTCAACATATCAATTAATTTTACTTTCTAAATAACAAGAAAATGATCTCATTACATATCAACGGTGGAGATATTAAGAGACCGCTTGAATATTTTTAACATTTTCCTTAGTTTGCACCTTTTGAGGATGTTTGGGCAATCGAGGCTTCTCAACATTGTTAATTACTCATAATTTTGTTTGGGCGTCATTGTTACTTATACATTCTTGTTTTTGTTTTAACCATATTAGAAATTTAAAAACATAGTATTATAGTAGACTCGATGAATGCATAATAATTTACAATATGTGCGATAATTTATAAGGCAAAGTTCTTTACAAGGAGTAAATCTCCTATGAATCAGGTGCATGGATTTCAAATCCATGTACCCGGGTCGGATCCGGGTCAGGGACCCGCTTTTCTCTCTCTCTCTTTTTTTTTTTAGAGTAAGACTTAGGTGCCCCCGGGTACCCCCAACCCGACCCGAATTATATATATATTTCTTTTTTTTTTCTCTATTTTTTCCATCTTCTTCTTCTTCTCTGATCTTCTTCTTCTTCTTCTTCTTCTCCTCCGATCCTTTTCCTCCTCTTCTTCTTCTTCTTCCTCCTCCTCCTCCTCCTCTTCTTCTTCTTCTTCTTCGATCCTCTTCTTCTTCTTCTTCTTCTTCTTCTTCGCATTGAAGCTAAAGTGCTCAGAAGGTTTTTGGAGGAGTACACAGGGCAAGGAACTGTGGTTGCTTTAGAAGTAAAAACAATGAAACGAGGTTCAAGAGCATACACTAGAGTCCAGTTCACAGACAACACATGTGCAGAGACGATCATTGATCTGGCTAATCGTTGCCTATATTATGGTAGTTCTTTTTTTGAAGGCTTGGCCTTGGGAAGGTGACATGATACCAAATCCTCGAACTTTTACGAGTGAAATGGAGGGCATAACTTTGAATTTTGGATGTCAGATATCAAAACAGAAATTTTCAGTGCTATGGAGTGGGTCAGATGTTTCTGTTAAATTTGGAACTGGGTTGAAAAAAATGCACTTTTATTTGAGTCATAATTCTGTTGAGTATAGGCTTCAGCTCTCCTATGAAAATATTTGGCAGATTGTGCTATATAATTTAAGAAGTTGAATAGCAAAGTTTCTTCTCATACATGTACGATTGATTAAACTCACCATAATACCTATAGAGTAAATATGTAATACCTATAGAGTACACATGTGATACCTATAGAACAAAAATTCGAACAAATAATTCATACCTTAATTGAGTTAGTTTGTAATACCTATAGAGTATACATGTGATATCTATAGAGTAAACATGTGATACCTACACAACAGTAAAAACAAATAATTCATACCTTTATTAAATGAACACATGATACCTTAAGAGTATACATGTAATACCTTAAGAGTATACATGTAATACCTATAGAACAAAAAATAGAACAAAAAATCAATACCTTAATTGAGTAAGTTTGTAATACCTATAGAGTATACATGTAATACCTATAGAGTAAACACATAATACCTATCATTAAATCTCAAGAAATATAAGTGTAATACCTATAGGGTATATGCGTAATACCTATAGGGTATACATGTAATACCAATCACTGAATCATCAACTAGGTAATCAGGTGTGTGTGGACGCACACCAGCTTAATTAGGGGCGCACGTGGAGGCAGCCCACGTGCCGACTCTGGTCGATCCGTGCCCCCGGTGCACACAAGTTTTTACCTTTTTTTTAGCACATGATCTTTGAAATTTTACACCTATCAATAGGTTATGTTAGACATACTTTTACATTATGTTAAACCTACCTATCAGCCCAAATTTCATACCTTTTCTGTTTTGCGCTTGGTTTTTGAATTTTGGCACATACCTTTACGTTATGTTAGACCTACCTTTACGTTATGTTAGACCTATCTTTATGTTATGTTAAGCCTACCATTCTGCCCAAATTTCATACTTTTATGTAAAGTTAGACCTACCTTTGTGTTATGTTAGACCTATGTAGATAGGTATAACATAACACAAAGGTAGGTCTAACTATACATAAATGTAGGTCTATTTGAGCGAACTCGAGTGAGTTTCAGCGCAAGTTCTAGGTGCATGGGGCGCGTGCAGGCACGTGAACGCGCGTGGGGACGCGTACACATGCGATTCGGGTCAGGTGCATGGATCCATGCACCTGATGCATAAAAGTTTTTGCCTTTTACAAGTGCTACTTCCACCATATGAGGCTATGTCAATTGGCATTCCATTTAAAATGAGGGTTAGTTCATAAAAATACATGAATTTGGGCTCATATTTCAAATGTAACATGAAATTTTGACTAAACATTATAAACACTCAATTTAATTAACATTTATTTCAATTCGAAACTTGATTAGAGTTTTTGGACTCGCATGGCTGATGTGGAGCCTGAAATTTATTAATGAATCTCAATCATCATCAATTTTCTTAAGAATTTATTAGTGAATCTCAATTATCATCAGATTTGTTTTACATTTCCGGCTCCACTTCATCAATTGAAGCCCGAAAGGCTAATCATATCCAAATTGAAATGAGTGTTAAATTGGACCTTTATGATGTTATAGTAAAAAAAATATGTTGCAATTGAAATAAGATCATAAATTCATGTTTTTGTTAAATATAATTAACCCTTAAATAATTCTCATTCAATGAGGTATTAAAAGATAATATCACTAATAAAAAATATAATGTATATATAATGAAGTACTGATTGAAATAGAGAAATCTCAACTGCAATTAGACTTCATGGATATCTAAGTCTAAGATAACAAATAAAATATGGTATACCCCTAAAATACTACAAAAACTATAACACTTAACAAAATTAACATTCAATATAATATATTAACTATTCTACCACAAAATATAACAACATATACTTTTCTACCACAAAATTTTGTGCAAAGACTAAAATACCTTTATGACACACTTTTTGCAATTAATACACTTTGATATATCCAAACCTATTTTGCTATTTCCAAATTATACATATTTTTCCAAGAATTTCCTATTAAACCAATCCATATGATTATTAGATCTGATCCGAACCCGAAGATGATATATAGGCTGGAAACCTTGCTAGTCGTATGTTGGAACTGAATTACAGACACAAGACAGTCTTGATCTTGACCTGTTTACAAATTCCAGACAGACTTGATAGGTCTAACAACGTCACGTATCGCCTCGGAAAAGATTTGTGAAAAATGGAGTTTTCTCCTCCCAAAAGGAGATTACAGATAAATAAAGTAATAAATATAAATCTGGTTCTTAATAAAACTTAGCTCTGATACCATTTTTCACGGATCTTTTCCGAGGCGATACGTGGCGTTGTTAGACCTATCATGTATGTCTGGAATTTGTAAACAGATCAAGATCAAGACTGTCTTGTGTCTGTAAACAGTTCCAGCATACGACTAGCAAGGTCTCCAGCCTATATATCTTCTTCGGGTTCGGATCGGGTCTAATAATCATATGGATTGGTTTAATTGGAAATTCTTGGAAAAAATATGTATAATTTGAAAATGTCAAAAGGAATAATAGTTATTGTGGTAGTTGAATATAAATTTTTTTATGTTTTGTGGTAAAAAAGTATGTATTATTATATTGGGTGTTATAAAAGGATAAATGTTATAGATATTGTGGTAAAGGTGAATATTCACTCATAAGAAATTGTAGGCAATTATTTAAAGTAATTGGAAAAGTACTCTTGCTAGTTGCTACACTTGCCATCTTTATTTCCACTCCTATTTTTTTTTTTTTCACTCCATAAGAATATCGTGCATTCTAAATGTTATAATACAATAAATTAATAATGATAATTTGTCAAGATTTTTTAAAGTCTTCATTTTCTATTTAAAAATTATTTCTAATTTTTTAATTAAAAAAAATAACGTTGATGTGATTTTGAGATATCTTTTTATCCTAATTTACATTAATACGTACTCACATGAATTATATATTTTTTTTAATCTTGTCCTAGGATTCCATACAGTTTTAAATTTTGATTAGTTGACTGATTATACTCTTATTAAATATTTATTATTAAAATATTCTATTAAATGTGACTTGGGATCTCTTCTAGAAGCTTTGAAAATCACAAGAGAGTCTAGCTTTCATATAAAACTTTGTGTTAATATCAAATTTGGTATCCGAAACTAGGGGTTACTTTAGATTTGGTACCCAAATGTATCGAGTCATTATAAGTAGTTCACAAGTTAAGTAAAAATGATCAACATTGGTCGTCGTCGTTAAAATTCCGTCCATGTGGACGGAAATCAACTACCACATGGACCATCCCCTACATTCGGGTACCAAATCAGAAATAATCCCTAGTTTTGGCTACCTAATCTGATATCAACTCTTTTTAAAATACAGTTAAAAGATTATTTGATATTTTAAATAAACACTAATCTAATATTTCAAGTTCATATTGATATGATTATAACTAGTTTAAAGATTGAACTTGTAAAAATTGATTGTAAATGTTTTATGATCCAACTTGATTTAACATGTAATGATGCAGAATGAAGTCAAATCAAATCACAAGCTGATTCATGGGATAATACTAGTTCATTGTTAATATTTTAAAGATGTTTGCACAATTTTTAATTGTAGGTTGCACCTAGGCTACGCTAAGATTATATGATATTTCAAAATATCCCTAATCTGATATTTCTATCCTATTGATTTGATTATAACAAGTTTAAAGATTGAACTTGTAAGCTGATTCATGTGATAATACTAGTTTTAATTTTGTCAATATTTTAAAGATGTGTGCACAATTGTTGGCAGTAGGACGAGACGTTGCACCTAACCTAGACTAAAGATTAACTTTATTTTGAAAATGGTTAATATCAGATTAGGTACCCGAAAGTAGGGGTTATTTAAGATTTGGTACCCGAATGTAGGGGATGATTCATGGGATAGTTAATTTCCGTCCATTTGGGCGGAATTTTAATGACGATGACCAACGATGATCACTTTTACTTAACTTCTGGACTACTTATGATGACTGGATACACTTGGGTACCAAATCTAAAATATAACCTAGTTTTGGGTACCAGATCTGATATTAACCCAAAAACTTAGATTCAAGTGTTCAAATATCACATATATATTTATCCTGATTATAAAATTTAAAATTGGGATTCAATAAGTATGGACTAAACTTAAATATAGTTGTTTAAATGACCTTTGGGGGTCAATTTGAGCCATAATTAGTGGCTTATCAAATGTTGATATGTGTGTCAATTAAACAAGAATTAATATTCAATGCAGCTTCTATATATGCTTTTGGCTATACATTCCTAACAACTTTGTCAATTCGTGAAATTTATTATGATAATTAGTATATTTTAATTAATTAAATTTTGTCTCTATATATACAATCTCTTCAATTAATATGGTTTTCTCTCTTTGTTCTTTTTCTTTGTGCAAAATCAATATTGATTTTTGTACAAATATATAGAAAACCAAATAACATTTATAATAAATTCACCGTAAAAACTCATATGAGACTGTCTCTCTGAGAGTTTATGTGAGATGGTTCTTGTTTACCTATGAATTTAACAAATTTTCATAAATTAATTTATCTAAGAATTATTAAGTGTGGACTATAAATTAATCCGTCTCTCAGAAGACCTACCCTACATGCACAAAACTTACGCGTCAGTTTTATAGGTAGATAAGCCAAGTTTATGGGTGAATATTAATGATAATTAGCTGTAGATCTTGTAGAATAAAACGTGACATAATCAAATCCCTCTTAAGAAATGGGAAGAGATGTGAAATTGTTTAAAGTAAAAAATAGATAAAAAAATGATTAAAGAAAAGATTGATAGAATGAATTAGCTCATGCTTCCTTTATGGTATAAAGGTGTATCCATATATGGATTTGATGATCAAACAAAGATAAGCACGCACAATTTTTAGCACTATTTCACAATAGCCCAATCAAAATTAAGAATCATATATATTATCTTCCTTGATTACAAATATTATAATTAATCACTTTATATTTCAATTTATTTGAAATGTTTACAATTTTGGGAATATGTTTATTTCAATTCTATATACACATTTTTTTTGGAACCAGTTTTTCTTTTCTTTTTCTTTTTCAATTTCATAATCAATTTGATCTCATTTGAGTGTAGTTTTACAATTTTGTCAACAATTTAGCAATATAAAGTTTTTGAATGATAATTCTTGATTAATTAAAGAATTTAAATAACTAGACTGTTAGAATAAAGTAGTATTAAGAATTTATTTTTGAGATCTCAAATTCGAACCTCATATTGTATCACTCAAACGAACCCATTTTATATAGTATTTTCTTCTTCCCTTTGATATAAATAATCATAATAAATAATTTCCCAATTTGAATGTGGTTTAGGGTTAAAAACATTCTACATTATCGTAAGAAAACTATAAATTTGTTATGGGATTCCAGTCAAGTTAGCGATTATTAATTGGAATTACAGGATCTTTTGTAATTTGAATTGATTCTTTTATCACCTTGTGTATCACATTGTGATTGTGATATTTTACATCGTTGAGTGGACTCATTCGAAAACAATTGGATGATGACAAAATTATCAACGATTGGAATCCCGTATTTCTATTCAACAATGTATGAATAGTTCTTTGATTTTGATTAAGGGGTTGTTGAATTCTTGTCTTGGAATAAATCGAAGAAAACGGATTGATTTTGGTGCAATCGGATCCATTATCCGAGAGCAATCTTGAGCCCGACGGATCATTCATTTTTCCGGTATAGATACAGTCTATGATGATCTGAGAAGAAATCCAAGTTGTTCAACCTAGTGTGGGGCAAATTTTTATTAAAATATAGTGAGAGTTTGTCTTCAAGTTCATAACATTTTGTTGACTTTTGATGTGAGGAGAGTTTCTCTTCTCTCACTAATAAAGCAAGCTCATGATGAGTTTTTCTTCTTTTCCTTATAAAAAATTAGCAAGCTAAAAATTTGAGTACACGAATGGCAATTATCTTCATTAATTTTCGTCTAATCAAACTTCAAACTGTAATTAATTATCCGATTAAATACAAGTTATTATTCGAAAGCAACCAACTAATGATGGAGAGGCTTGGCTTTTTATATCCACTTACTTTTCATATTTTCTCAATTAAAAGACACATATATGATACATAGTATATACATGTCGGATACATATAGCACATGATGATGAATGTCAAATCAAGAAACTTCAAGAATCTTGATTTGTCAATATATGAAGAGTGTATATTTTCATATAATATATATGTGTATATATTAAAACTGTATTTAAGTTTAATATTATTACCTTCAATTCAAAATAAGTCTAGTTTTGAATTTTTTTTTTTTTCATTTGTTTGAAGCATAAAAATTGTGTAAACATGTCCTTAAATTAATCAATGCTTTTTGTTGGTCCCAAAACTGCTGGTAGTAGGCTTACAGGGGGTGAATAAGCATACTATATTTTCAAATCTTTTCTTCTTCTATCGGCTCATTTCTAGAATCAGTAACCTTTTGAGAGGCTACTGATTAGAGTGATTGCGGAAGCTTCATTACAGAGCTAAGTATAGAAGATATGCAACTTATTATGGAATATGCAGGTTAAGCAATAAGCACACATAGACGCAAAGATATATAGAGGTTTGAAGGTGGAGTAATCCTTCTACGTCCTCTCTGCCTCTCCTCAAGAGGGAACCTTTGTTAAGCTAGTTGATTTACATAAACCTATCTATTACAACCCTCACTTAACAAGTAAGTAGCAAGCCTTCACACAGATATTTGCCTACTTTCCCACTGACCCACACAGGATCCTATTCTACCCACCCAGGGTCCTCACTTTTTCTCCTAGAAAGTGGAAAACTCAGCAGGACTCTACTCCTCGCACTGAGTACTCCAAAACAGTCCTTTTAGAAGAAGTTTGTCTTCTTCTTCTTCTTCAACTGGATGCAGCAAGCTTGACCTTCTTTTGCAAATTGATCTGCTAAAGCTTGTTGCCGGACTGACTGACTGAGTGTGCGTCTTTGGGGTGTTGAGTGTTCGAGTTTTTCTTCTTTTCTTCTGCTCTTCTGAATACTCTCTTTTTCTTCTATTATTTTCCCCCTCTATTCAGCACTTTTTCTTTTTTTTTTAGACTTCTCTCTGTTGAGCTCTTCTCTTTGCGCTTCTTTCTGCGAGCTTGTATATTCTGTTGTGCTCGCTATCTTCTCTCTTTTTGCACACACTCTCTCTTCTTCCTTCAGTTTTCAGTCTTCCTCTTTTATAGGTTATGAAATCTGCCCGTTGAAGGTAGGCAGATTTCCATCATTGATGCGCCGCACTCCTGACACACTCCAGCTTTCGCTTTCCACGTGTCTTCTTCTGATTGACTCCTCTTCTCTTCTCTCTACCGATAACTTCTTGTGTCTACCGGTAACTTTTGACTTTTCTCCCATGTCTGCCTTGTAGCTTCCTCCTCTTGCTTCACTCTGGAGCTTCCTTCTCTGGCTTGCTCCTTCAGGTGGCTTGAGACTTCTGTAGCATGCTACCCCTGCAGTATGCTTTCGGCATGGTCTCTCAGGCAGCTTCCTGTCTTGCTGCATCCTGCTTTGGCGAGGTCTCTTCCAATAGCTTCCTGTAGTCATTATTATCCTTATTAGTTCACCCGATTCTTTTCACCATTCTCTTTAGTATCATTCCTTTAACACTTTCTCTTGTTCTTTTAATCTCTGCAGTAACTTTGTTACAGTAACCTATCCTAAGATTGGTTATGCTTGATAGAGTTACTTTAAGGTTTTGTCTCATCAAAACATACTTCAAATGTTTCCAACACTTTTGTTCTTTAATTATTTCATTGAGATAAGACAACATAGAAGAAAGAAATAGGAGAGTTTTGAAATATGAAAAGACTGAAATCTTATGAATTTTAAAAAGATTAAATAGATAAATTTCAAAAGAAAGGTAAAATATTCAAAAAATCACAATTAATTTGAAACAAATTTTGATCTTCAAAATAACTCTTTTTTTGAATTGGATATAGTGTCATTGGAAAAACTATTTATATCAGTAAAATAAATTCTGAATTAAACTTATGTTATCAAATCTTTAGCTACCCGAGCATCTCCAACGGTGCACTTAATTTTCAAGAATTTAAGATCTCCTTACTCTAGTAGTCCTTAACTATTTATCTTGCATTAAATTTTTTCTTCTTGATTTTATGTAATACTAGTTTTGTACCCATGCAATGCACGGGATTAAGTTTATTTTTAAAATACAATTATAAATATATAGAATTTGAAAAAGAAATAAGAGATAAATTTTATACAATAAAATTAATGAAGATTAACTTTGTATATTAATGTCAATAAAATGAAATATGATATCGTATAAAGAAATATGATATCATCCTATTCATTTGATTTTTTTATCAAACACTTCCATAATATAATCACTTTTCTTAGGCAGCATATGAGTGGTGACACTTCATACTCAAAAGAACATTCTAAAAAAATTAAATTTATTTTGTATTTGGAACCATTGATCATGATTATTGATAAACAAATTAACTAATGTTTAAAAGGAGAAAAAAAAACTTTAACATTTTCATCATTTTCAAATTCAGCTTATTTCAATTTTGTTAATAAATCAAATTCTTGACCATCCAAAAAACTAACACAAAAGGAAACAATAATATCTTAATCATCTGTCAATTTATCAAGTGAATGGGATATTTTGTTCATATTGCTCAGACAATTTCTTTGGAATCCACTTTAACAAAACTTTCTTTCAACCAAAATTTCAATGTCATGAGGGGCAATGCTCAGAACTCTATGCAAGTTTATCTCATGTCATGTATAAACACGAAAAATATATTATTAAGAAAAAACTCAAAATAATTTTCCTACAAAATAAACTACACAAAAACTCATGTGAGACAATCTCACGGATAGTTTCCGTGAGATGGATCCTTATTACCCATGAATCGAACTGATATCCACAAATTTTCATATGAATTGCTGAGTATGGGCTATGGGTTGATCTGTCTCACGAAAAAAGATCTGTGAGACGGTCTCACACAAGACCTACTCAATAAACTATCTAACATATACTTACCATTTATGTCCTCCATTCAAAACTTGTCTAGACAATAACTGATACATTCTTTGATTGCATTACCATTCGAAAACTTTTTTTATAGTTCATTACGTAATTCAATTTTTTTAACGTCAAATAAAATCATAGAATATATTTAATATTTTTTATTAAGTCATCATATTTTAAAGCTTATGAAATAAAATAAAGTTAAAAATACCTACAATTGCCAGAGAATAAGAATTATTACATTCCTCATCCAACTTCTTTAAAAATCACCTATATGATAATACCAAAATTTACATATCTACCTAATCACCACAATTCTACAATAAACCACAACAATTTGCAAAGGTACCCGAATTAAAAACTATATCATATATATATATATATATATTTGATTATCAATATATTAAAAAACTTATATAATTGATTTTATATAAAAAAATAATTTCATCAATTCAGAATTACAATAATAAAATTACCTAATGTAAAGAAAATTGATTGATATATATATATATATATATATATATAGTCCAGATCAATATTTTTTTCCACTTTGAAACTCATTCTTATAGTATCTACAAACATGGTCAAAATTGTGAAAATTTTATTATCACATATATCACCTTGAAAGTTCAATCTTTTTAGTATCATGTGTATATATTATGCAATCTGTAAATAAATTTATATTATAAACAACATGGAAATTAAATTACAATAATGAGTTTTTGCATAATCCATATCTTACACAATGACATGATCCAAAAATAAAAATAAAACAATCATTTTTATAAGCACATATAAATGTTACCTTAACAATCTTATTTGATTATTATGTATATAAATATTATGGATATTGTCCTAATCTCACCTAGGAGAAGAGATATCTAAAACTTTGACCAACTGTACTCAACATGTTAAAATAACGATATGGTTACAAAAATACATATTAATAAAATCTATGCAAATTGAAATTACATCATTTATACAATTTATTTTCAAATAGATTTTGCATATAATCAACAAATGTATAATTTGTATGACATATATTTATTAATTTTTTAGTTATATTCTGATTGAATGATGTCATGGTTAATTATGCACATTTTCCAATTTTCAGATTTCTTTTGATATATATCAATCAATACGAAACACATAAAGTGACAAACAATTGGATATTACAATACACTATATATGACAAAAAATTAAAGATATTTGTTGTACTAACAATTAGTTTTGAGAATATCAACATAAATTGTCAATGTGCAATTAACTTTCTTAATAAATAGAAAACAAATTGATCAATTAATAAAGTACAAACTCTTCAATTCAAGAACCAACAAAAAAAAAAAAAATCACGATTGGTTCATGAATTGAATACCGATATAATTCCAAATAGTTACACATATTTTGTCATATACGTTATGTAAAGTACTAATTCAATAATTTACTAATCACAAAACTATATTAAATTTCTCAATATATATTATTGGGATTCTTTTGAATAAAGTAGTGTGTGAAAATATGGCTCATATATATCAATTTCCACAATTTTCGTCAACACCGATATTCTTACATTTTGAATTAATATATGTTATTTTATAAATACATTTATTTAAAAACTATGAATTAATTATATCCAATCAATCGCCACACCTTTTTGGTAATCATGCCTTCATTACGAACATAAATACTTGTTATTAGACATGATTTTTGGCAAGCAATTTCTTACATTCATTATCTAAGTAAAGAAGGAATAATGTTAGAGAAAAAGAGGAAATAATGTTTGTACAAAAATTGTAACATGAACAACCAATCAATTACATTGCTTAATATCTATATATGTATGGAGAAGAATTAAGTCAACAAATTGCATTATCTTTGTTATATCTATAAGATAAGTAATTACAAAGACAAAAATGTCAAATATATATATATATATATATATATAGCATTCATTTTCTAAAATCTAAGAAAAATTAAAATCCACTTTGTAGTGCTAATTCGTTAATCTTCAAAATTTTTACAACTTTACAATTCTTACTCTGATTTCTTCATTAGAGCTAGGGATGGTAGTGGGGCGGGGAATCCCCGTTCCCCGCGGGGATCCACCCCGAACGGGGCAGGGATTCCCCGAAATATACCCCCGCGGGGGCGGGGACGGGGGCAATTTTCTCCCCGACTAGCGGGGCGGGGACGGGGATCATACTCCCCGCCCCGTTCCCCGCGGGGCCCCGCCAATTTATATATATATATAAATATATTTTAATTAAATTATTATAAAATAAATAATATATTTTTATATACACATTAATAATAATACAAAACCCTCGTTTCTCATGCTCTTCTAAATGCATTAAGTATTGAAAAAATTAATGACAATGTAATAATATAATTTATCATTGTACTTTTAAGATAGTATAATTATATAATATACTATCTTTTATACAAATTGGATAATTTTTGGTGATTTTGTTAACATTTTAGTTATATGTAATTTGTGGATTATTTATATATATTAAAATATTATTTTTTTATACATTAAAAAAATTAAATAAAAAAATATTTTGTGGTGGGGAATCCCTGCGGGGAACCCGCGGGGAACGGGGATCCCCGCGGGGCGGGGACGGGGAGGAATTTTTCCCCGCTGGGCGAGGATGGGGAAAAAAAATTCCCCGCAAAGTTGGCGGGGACGGGGATGGGGATTGCTCCCCTGGGCCCGCCCCGCCCCGTTGCCATCCCTAATTAGAGCTGAACAAAAATAAAACTATATTGCAATAAGAATAATTTATATGCAAAATTCAATAAAATAAATCACAAATTGAACAATTCAAATTTCAAAGTACTTAAACAAAGTTCATGATCAAACCCAATAATAAAAAAAAAAAAACGTCTATGAGTCCATGAGAACAAAATATTGAATTTAAGAAATTGGGAAGAGAAAGTATGAGTGAATCTTAAGTTTATTCTCTTAAATTTATAGTGTGAGATTTGTTTAATAGATATGGAATTAGTGCATTATGTGTGGTATAAATGTTGTTGTTTCCTAATTTATAGAATATTTTTTCCAAATATATTGAAATATATTGGCTGCAAATAAATCATGTTCATTTTTTTACTCCCATGAAATCACATTTGCCATGTTGATTTAATTATAAGGCATCCAAATTGAAAACTCTATTAAAGTAATTATCATGTAAGTAATATTATTTATTATCATTTATTTTAATTTTCAAAAATAAAAGTGGTTTCAAATGTATACACATATATATATATATATATATATATATATATATATTCAAAATAATACAAAAATCACATTTGTCTACTTACACGGGGCATTGAAGTTAGGTAGATAATTTTCCATAGTAATTGCCAAAAATTAGTTTCTTATTACAATATCTTATTTTATTGATTGAAATTATTGACAATTCAATATTATTAATATGTATTATGCATATCACTTGATTTAATGATTCAAAGCTGAGTTTCATATTATGTGTTATTTCCATATATGAATTAAATAAATCATATCTATATTAAAAAGAATTATACTTTTATATCAAAAAAATTATTATCGTTAATTATACCAACAACCATAATGCATGAGATCATAAAAAAAATAATGCATGAGATGATATCCTTAAGTATAAATGTAGATTACCATGTTAATATTCTTTCCATAATTACATATGCAATTATCCAATCCACTGGAATCCTTTAATATCTTTCTATATGGTATATTATTACCAAATCTTTTAATTTTCATATTTAAAATTATCTAGTTGTTGACTTTATGTATATGTGTATATGTCTTCCTCATAATTATTGGAATCTAGCTATTAATAATTTGACTTATCAAAATTATCATTCTAAATATGGAAATATTGAATAAAAATAAAAGTAATTATTTCATCTTCTAATTGAGACATATCACGAACATGTGAACTAAATAATTGTCATACTGTTTAACATTTGCCAAAATAATATCATTCCTTGATATAAGGCCATTCAATGTAAACAATATATACAATAAGTTTTGTTATATTTAATTTGGTTTTAATAGTTTATTTATATAAAAAAAAAAGCTTCAATAAAAACGGAAAAATATGTTTTAAGTATGTTTAATAGTTGACTTTACATCATGATATATATATATATCTCATTTTATATGCATATTAGAATCATATATATAATTTATATGATATTATAAATAATGATATATATTTATTCCTATATGATATTATTTACATGATATTATTTGATGTGATTTATATATATATATATATATATATATTGTTTAAATCATATCATAAATATATCAATTAGAATTGAATAATCAAATCTGACTTACCATATATACAATAAGTAAATTGTTTTTGGTTATATCACTTCTTTATATATACACTCACACACATCATTAAACATGATTTATTATTTATCATTTATTTAATAAATAAATAATATTTCATGATTTATTATTTATTATTTATATATAAAAAGATATATTTGATTTAGTTTTGATAGTTTATCTAATAAAAAGAGTTATAATAAAAATGGAATACGATTATGTGCATGTTGAGAATGTAGAATATATAGTTTATATGAATAATGGAAGATAAAAAAAATTCGTAATTAAAAACAATGTTGTAATATCCCCAAATTTTAAGATATAAAATTTAATAAATAATTTACATATAATATTAATAAGAGAGCATTATAAATTAATTTGAATCTTATGATATAATATATTTTATATGTTGATATAAGCCCATTAAGTTGTTGAGGCCCATTACAAAATAGAATACATATATAAGTTTCCTAAACCTAATCAAACTCAAATTCTACGTTCTTTTGAGGAATATTATAAATCCTGAATTCACCGGCTCTTCCAAAACCCTTTGATATTCATCTATGAAAATCATGATTTTCCAGCAACCAAATTCCATGAAAATCATCTTCTTTCATATCCCGTTTCAGTCATAACAAAGAGACAATTTGATCTTTAAAATAAAGGTATTCATGTTTTTTCTATTCAAAATTCAATTCATATTTATACATCTCCCAATTCCATGAAATTTTAGTATGTTGTCCCTGGATGTCTTCTTAATATTCTATTAAATTTCAAGTCAATCAAAGTTTTATAGGATTTATATGATTTTTATATTCCTTCTAGCCCTAAATCTACATGTTAAACACTCTGATTTAGAAATATTCAAAATGATATTTACTAACTTCGGAAATTTATAAAACTTTAATATGTTATTCTTTATAGTATATTTGAGATTCTGTAAAATTTTCACTTTAAACCGACTTTTACACGATTTAATATGATTCTTATATTCCTTCTTCGTAGAATTTGAAATGTTTACCGTGACTGATTCCAAAATTCAAATAATTATTTATATGATTCAGAATTTTATGAAAATTTTCCAGATGGTGTAATATGTGTGTTTCATCTACAATAAAATTTTCAATTCAATCCAAAGTGTATTCCATTTAAAAGTTTATTATCTATATCCCTCTTTTAAACACCAACAATTTACATTGATTCTACTTTAAGGATTTAATTCATATAGATAATGGTCTTGAAATGATCTGATTTTTGAAAATGTTGTATATATACACGTAATATATATTCTGGAAAAGTTTCACAATAAAAAAATTTATATTTCTCAAGATATTTAATTTTCTTCTACAGCTATGCAGATTTGACTATTTATGCAATTTGAGTTTCAAAAGGAGAAACCTATAGTTATACAACTTGGAATTTTATGAAATTTATATGTCCTAATTATTTCACTCCTTATTATTTACATTTAAAATTAAGGATCATTTGGTCTTATATTTGTTGAGAAATAAATATTTCAAGTTATATTATGCTAGTAAATTTAACATGTCTAGTTAGAGGTTTTCTAAAAGGGAGGATTTCCAAACTACCCAAATCTATAGGATAAAGAACTTTTATACCCATTTTTTAAGAAATAGTTTTTTTCACCCAATTTGGGTAGTGAAATGTCTAAGATGCCCTCAACTTAAGTACATATTTACATAATATAAAAATTAAATATAAATATATTAAATACAAAATACAAGTGAAGATATACTAACTAAATACAAAATACAAAATTTAAAATGAAATCCTAAGACAAAATTCCCTCCATTTTGAAAAGTTGAAAATTTATTTCCACCCACACCAAATATCATTTACCTCCACACCAAATTTCATTTCCCCACACAAATATTTTCCAGTTTGGCTTCTGAATTGCTACGAGACATTTGAGACTTTTAATATAATATATTTGATGAATCTATAAAAAAAAAAATCCACAAAAACTCCATTGTAGCAACCACTTAAATCATACACTCTCATACAAAAAAACTCCACCATGTGCGCAATCCTCACAACTTCAACACTAATGACAAATTAAAATTTTAGAATAAAGTTTGGATTTCGCTGGTAAATATGAAGATGTATTTTGTTGTGGTTATCAGATCAAAATGGAAACCGAGTTGAGTGAAGGAGGTCGAAAAAGGTTGAATGTTATAGAGTGACTTTGAATTTGATGATTTGAAGGTTGAGTGAACCTCCTAAATTTTATGGTGTGAATAATTGTATGTTTTGCGCATTTACGATACATTCACAATATGGATGTTACAGCGTGTTCACGATATGAGTAGTCGTGTTCACGATATGAGTAATTGTGTTCACATTTAAACTCGACTCGAGTAATATTACTCAAGTCGAGTTGGACTCGCTGGAATAATTCATTAAGGCGGCGACTCATGTGTGTATCGTGAACACGATATACTTATATTATGTTCACGATACACACATATCGTGAACACGACCACTCATATCGTGAACACGATGACTCATATCATGAAGACGATGGCTACTCGTATCGTGAACACGACTACTCATATCGTGAACATGCTGTGTGACATCCATATCTGAAGTTTTCATCTGAAAAAATGAAGTTTTCATCTCTAACACGTTGAATAAGTTTGAAAACCATTTTAATCATTACATGTGAGTCTCATTATCCACTAATTTTTATTCTATTTTATTTATTTATTATCAATTCAAATTAATTAATTATTGGTTGCATTTTTTAATAGTGTCAAAATCGTCATATTAGACTAATTAATTATGACATTAATAATTTTCAATTCACATTAAAATATAATTAATAATAAATTAATATTTAGTTCAAATCTTTG
Source organism: Scutellaria baicalensis (assembly GCA_005771605.1). Classification (NCBI taxonomy): domain Eukaryota; kingdom Viridiplantae; phylum Streptophyta; class Magnoliopsida; order Lamiales; family Lamiaceae; genus Scutellaria; species Scutellaria baicalensis. Next base: position 37,655,155 of record CM016721.1, read on the forward strand.
TTTTATGGATTAATTACATTAAAAAAAGACATATATATTGCTAGCAATTAATTGAAAATAACAATCGTGAACACGTATTAAATTTTCATATCATGAACACATATTATCAGTTCATATCGTGATTATGTATTATATTTCAAATCGTGAACATTCATTCTCAGAAATGAGAATTACCCAACATCAATGACGAAAAAACTAAAACGTAAAATAAAAGAGTTCATTCTCTATTAAATATTGTGCATATCAACGTATCTTCATAAGGGAGCCGTATCGTGAAGAATCAGAAGTACCCAGAATCAACATACAGGGATAATGCTGAAACCTAAAACAAAAAAGTTTGTGCTATTAAATATGGTGTATATCAACTTAACTTCAAACAGAAATTTAAACAATAAAATTCATGAGAAGTTTACAATGAAACATCGCTAAATACTGAGAACATAGAAATAGAAATGAAACTTACCATTTGCAATGAAACTTCAGTTGCTTTTGACGTGCTTCAAGGTTTCAATGGAGATGAAGATCATGAAAAAATGAGAAAAATTGGTCAAGCCTTGCAACAATTATTCGGAGGAGATGAGAACATGAAAATGTTGATTGCAAAAAGGTGGGTTATGGTGTTTTTGGAGTTCCAGATTACTTTTTGAACTTTCATTACATTATTTAATTTGAATATAATGTATTAAATTGTGTATTTGAATTAAATTACAATGTATTGCAATGAACAACAATACAACTTAAGTTGAGGGTATTAAGGATATTTCACTACCCAAATTGGGTAAAAAAGTTATTTCTTAAAAAAATGGGTATAAAAGTTCCTTGACACATGAATCTATCTATATATAAAAGGAGGACAGTTGGTAAAATTTACAATTTTTACCATTTTCCCTCCTAAAAATGTCAAATCAAGATTTTAGTTAATAAGAAAATGTAAAAACTAATAGTTTTTTAGAGGGAATTAATTATGTTATATTGTAATATTTTCAATTAACATATTATTATTATTATTATTATTTTATTAATTATCATTACTAATATTAATTAATTAATAGTATTATCATTATTATTGTTATTATAGATAGATTATTATTATTATTATTATTATTATTATTATTTGTTGTTGTTGTTGATGAATAATGTTTAATGTTGAACTATAATTTAATTCTTTTGTATTAACTGTCATTACTTAATCATGACTAAACTTATTCACATTCTCATTTAAAATTAAAAAATTTTAAGATATTTTTGTAATTTTGAAAAAATGTTGTATATAAGTAAAAATTTCAAAATTTATATTGTTGATTGATCAATTTTGACAAATTCCAAAAATCATTAGCCTATCAAATTTTTTATTAGATTAAGAAAAATATTCAACACAAGATAAAAACAAATAGAATGTAAGTTTCAAAATATTAAAAAAAAAATTTTGCTAACTTTAATTACTTAATGTTTATAATGATTCATATTATCAGTTTTAAAGTTAAATATATTCTAAAATACTTTTTGTAATTATGCCACATGTTGTATATAAGTAAATATTTCCAGACTTATATTGTTAATTTGTCACTTTTAACTAATTCCGAAAATCATTGACTTATAAGTTATCTATCAAGCCATGAAAAAAATTCAATGAAAAACAAAAACAAATAGAATGTATTGTAAGCTTTCAAGTTGTTAATCTTTTTCTTCTTCTTCTTCTTTTTTTTTTAAACTAAAGTTACTTAATGTTTATAATTATTAATATTATCAATTTTAAAGTTAAAATAAATTTTAATATTTAATATAGTTTTTGTAATTATGATAAATTTGTACATAAATCAAGATTCAAAACTTATACTGTTAAATGGTCATTTTTAACTAATTTCATCATTGACTCATCAAATTATCTATTGAGTCAACGACCATAATTTTTTTTTTCAAAAAACAAATAAATAAAATATAAGCTTTCAATTTCATTGTTTAGATTATTTATAATTTTGTGTTCCAATATTTTAATATTGTCAAATATAATGTAGAATAACATATATAATTTGTGTTATTAGAATTTAAAATAACAAGTCCCAAGAAAACGAATGCACAGGGAAGTTCGAAAAACACATGAGAGATAGGGTCAACCAAATTCTACTTTCTTCAACTGAAACTCTACTTTACCCAATAATTATTTTTAAATAATAAAATATAACTTTAAAATTAATAAAGATATGGTAAATATATTTCTATATCATACAACATTTGGAATAATAAAAGATATATAAATAATTTTTAATATAACAATCAGAATAAATAATAAATCGCGCATCACGCGGGTGAAATACTAGTTTGGGTAAAGGGAGGTATTTCCACTTTCTAAAATGTTCCCTTTTAAACTTGATGTTTGAATTCTTCAAGTCCAATACATTATTGTATTTTCTTCAATGAATTATAGAATGAACTTTTACATTCAAATCATGTCAAATAATTTTCTTTCCAAAAGTTTTAGAAAATCGGCATGTGACAAATGTGTATATTAATTATATTTTACTCCTCTTATAACTATATACATTAATAAAATATCATGTCATCACTTGAGAAAGACATGCATTAATATTATCTTTTAATATTTTACTCTCTTATAACTATATACATTAATAAAATATCATGTTATCAATTTGAGAAAGACATGCATTAATATTATCTTTTAAGATTTTCTCAAATTTTATACTACCTCCATCCCAAAATAAATGACGTTTTAGCCTTTTGCACATATATTAAGAAATGTATAAAAAATCCAATCTACCCCTATTTAAGTTTAATTAATGAGGAACTTTTATCTCTTTTACACATTTAATTTGAAATGAGTAAATAAGGGCATATTTGGTATATTGTATGTAAATATGCTTGGGAATACAAAAACAACAATTATTTTGGGACAAATTTTAGTTGCTAAAGCGTCATTTATTTTGGGACGGATGTAGTAGTAATTTTAGTTGCTAAAGCGTCATTTATTTTGGGACGGATGTAGTAGTATTAATATATATATATATATATCTATATGCATTAATGTATGTGTTTGACTTACTGTATTTGGCATTAAGATCTTTTTACAGTATTAACATATATGCACTATATGAAATTATATATATGCCAAATTAAGAAGATCTTTCTCAAATTTAAGATCTTAATGCCAAATTTACTTTCTTATAACTATTGATTGAAGAGTAATTTCATATATTTCCATTACAAAAATTTCATGTCATCACTTTGAGAAGATAATATATATCAAATATGATTTATATTTATTAAATAAAAAAAATATTTTATGTTTTGGCAATGTCTTTTTTAACGGGAAAACTTTTACCTTACTATTTTTAGCAATATTTGTGTTTTTATATATATATAAATTATGAAATATTCTCTTTATATACTACTGGAGATGAACGTCTATGAAAATAATGCAAAATACACTGTTGAAGATGCCCTTACCTATCTTACAGTGTGAGCCATATCCATCTACGTACTGAATATTCTATTTTAAAGTTTAGTTCAGAAGTAGAAGTACTTATACAATTCTTTTTTTTAATGTATTGATGCATGGTATTAATTATTGATCAGTCCCTGCTATATTATTCAAAAATCTATATATATAGTTGTTTAGACAAAGACAAACATTATATCTTGAATAGTAAAATAATTAATTCACGTTTCAATTGCATTAACACCAACCCCAAATGAAAATAAAAATGATTAAGTAACAACAATAATAATATCATTTTTGAAAGAGTCGTAGAGCCGGTATATATGCACTAAACAAATTCATCATGAACTTATTAAATAATTTAAGGGTGTGTTTGGCAAATAAAAAGGGGCCCGCTAGGTTGTGGAGGTAAATTACCAAATAGGATTACATATACAGCTTTCAATAGCTAGCTAGTTGTATGATGATGAGTGGTTAATTAGGTTTACTTTCTATATAATGTTGTCGACACCACATTTATTTATTTATATATGCAATTAATATTCCCATATTAATTAATTGGATGTCTTAATCATTTCAGATATATACTCATCATATATATTCCTGATTTGAGTTGATTCAACTTATGTAATAAGTCTTCTGATATTAACATATATATATTATATATATATATGATCATCATCATTTGATAAGTAGGTTCCAGTCTTCCACACTGAGATTTCCACTATTTGCCTATACATATAATCCTACTCTTTATTCTAATAATTCTTTTCGGTTAAACATTAGAAAGAAAAAAAATATTCTCAGAGTACCTGAAGATATCGATCGAGTCGAGTCGAGTCGAGTTTGAATTTGAGCATGTTAATACTAGATCGGCTCCACCAGCTCGCGAGTCTAATCAACTAGATTTGAACATAGATTAAATGTACTATTGTGCCTTTGATATTAGTTTATTGAATTTTATTTTTTTTAGGAATTTAGGTTATTATATTTATATATCTATTATTAAGGTATCGAGTTGAGTTAAAGTCGAACTTGAACTTTTCCGAATTATCCATCACATTGAGTTCGGGCATTAAAAAAATTCTCGATTGTGTTTGAATCGAACTCAAGCCTTAAGTTTATAATCAAGTTCAAACTTAAGTTTTGACTTCACTCGACTCAACTTGTTTACTCTCTACAATGAAGGTAGGTCTAGGGTAGGAGGGGGGAGAGATCAAGGAAATTAAGATTGTTGAGTTGGAATGAATGAGGCCATTTAAAGTCATACTAAATATGGAGATTGATGAGTACGCCAAATTCAAGTTCATGTTTCAATTTAATAAGAAAGCGGATTAGGGTTTTGGGTTAATCTAATTGCCAAACATTAATTATGGAATCTGTATTTTGTGTTTTTCTTTTTCGACGTTATATCGAATGAACTGAACTAATATCAATGTGATGGGTTCTTGAAACATGCATGATTCACTGCACACTACTCATCCTACGAAACAATTTATTAATCATAAAATTTAAACAGAAAAAATGAAGTATACTCCCTCCGTCCCGCTTATCTTTGCCTACTTTTCCGTTTTTTGGACGTCCCAACTACCGTTGTCAGCCCAAAAATGGCAACAAAAAAATTACGACCTTACCCCTAAATTTCTTTCATTTACTTACTTTACACTCAAAAAAACACACATTAATTACAAAACTGCCACTCAAAAACATTAAAATAACACATCACATCAAAGTCAACAGTTTTTTTTTTAGAATTCGTGCCGGTCAAAGGTGGCAAAGATAACCGGGACGGAGGGTAGTATTTAATAAAAATGCTAGAAGTATGTATCAAAAAAAATAAAAAAATCTAGAGATCATTTTAAGTAAATCAGAAAAATATATCCAAATAATGTAAAAGTTATTCTAGAATATAATATTTATTAAATAAATAAAATGTGTTTAATAATATATAAAAGTACTTAAATTATTTTTAATTTATTTATATGAATTTTAGAATTTTTATAATAATTTTATATTTTTTAGATAATTTCCAGATTTACTAAATCAATCTTGCATTAGTTAAATAATTTTATATTTTTTAGATAATTTCCAGATTTACTAAATCAATCTTGCATTAGTTAAATAATTTTGGATTTTAAAATTGTTTTCAAATTTATTTGATCATTATATGATTTTCAAATTTTATTAAAATCTGATTAATTTAAACAGTTGTAAATTATTTTGTGTAAGTTTCACTTTGTATTAAATATTTATCTTTTAATTTCATTATTTAATATAAAATTGACATATATAGGAAGATTATGTGGCTAAAAGTGGTGCATGTAGCGCTGGATTTTAGCCCAATTGGGAGATTTGATCAAAACTATTTTTAAATAATTAAATTAATTCCTAAAATCGTAGAGATAATATTTAATAACATTTTGATTATTATATATATTGTCCTTAATTAATTCTCATTGCTTATACTTGATCCCAACCCTCAAAAAGTTGTAGAGATAGTTCAATCTACATCAGGATTGGATTAATGATATCTATACAAAAAGTTATTCTATAATTAAAATAGAAATTTTCAGTCAGCTCCTTTAATTAGTATACCAAATTCTCAAAGTAAGTTGCTTAATCAGAAACTTTTACTAAGAATTGACTGCAAATTAAATCACAAATACTTGCGTGAGACGATCTCATAGATATTTTCCGTGAAACGAATTTTTTTTACCCACTGACTAACCTAACCTACACTATTATAACCAAAATGTATATCACAAAGTGTGAAACATGGGTTGTGCATTGACCGTCTCACAGAAAAAGATCCGTGAAACGGTCTCACATGAGACTTACTCTAATTAAATTGCACCATAAAAAGAAAAAAAAAAAAAAACAAAAACTACATTAAATAAAACAAATATTTTTACGAATGAAAATATAAATTCAATTCTTGATCTAATTTCTGCAAAATCAAAACAATGCCTTCTTAACCAACTAAAGAGAAAAAAAATCTTCTATTTCCAAAATCCCAAAATTTAGAATGACTTTCTGAAGTTTTGAGTTTCTAACGATGGAAAAGTTTGTTTTAAAACTAAGGAATGATCTTTTTTTAACCTTTGAGGTTTTCCAATCATCTAAAGATTTATAAATCACTGTTTTTTGTTTTTCTAAATTTAAATGACTTTTGTAAATTTGGATTTGGACTTTAGGAGGAATCTATAGTATGAAATTTAAAAAAAATTGAGTTTGTTTTGGGATTTTGTAGGATAAATATTATAGTTAAAATGTCACTTTTATATTGAAATTTATAGAAGAATAGATGTTTTTTATTAGTTGTAAAAAAAAAAAAAAGACTGTTTTTTTTATTGAGAATTGTAGAAAAAGTAGAAAAATGAAAGTATAATTGTAGAATTTTGTCACTCCTTGTTCAAAGATGAGCTGAATTGAACTCATCCAAAATTTGGATGGACCAAGTCGAATCAAAATAGCGCCTTAATAATCTTTCCAAAACATAATTTTTTGTATTCAATCTTCCAATCTCTCTCCCTCTCTATGTCTTAAAAACATAAAATTAGTGAAATAGAGATTCTCAACTTTCTTTCTTAGAATAGAAATTATGTACCTTCAAAATTCCTTGTACATTGACTTGTACTAAAAATCAAGTGTAACATTTCCCCATGAATTTGGTATCTCAGATTCCTAAGGTTTTTAAAGACTATTTAATCATCAAATTTTTAAAGGGATTTACGAATTTAAATATCTAAAAAGATAAATCAACTATCAGTGAAGAATGAATGACTAAAATTTATCGAATACACATGACGTGGGGTGATTATTTTATAATGGAAGATGTAAGATCAAATATAAAAAAACATATTTGTGTGGTAATTAAGTGCTTTGTATATTAAGGTCTTGATTGATTTTGTTTAATTTTAAGGATGTGGTAGATTGTAATGGTTTCATAAGAGGAAAATTATAGTATATATATACACCCAAATACCCACATTAATTGAACATGTGTGGATTACGAGCTTACATATGTCCAAGAAATTTCCATCAATATATAAAAGCTTTTTGAGGAAACAAAAAAAAAAAAAAAAAAAGAACTATGTCTACAAATAAATAGAAAGAGAAAGAGAAAGAAAGGAAAAAAAGGCCAAAAATTCGTGTCATAATTAAATCATTGATTTCTAATGAATTATTGTAATAGTATAAAATATTAGCGGCCACTTGGCACTATAATTAATGTGAGTAAATTAGTTCGAAAAGTGGCTGAAAAGTAGTATCCTCCAAAATCTTCATACGTAGTCTACACTTGTTCTTTTATAATTTGAGAATCACTTCATGGCAACATATATAACATTAAAAAATATTAATACTCTTTAATGGTGTTGTATGATTATTAGTGGAAATTAACCCATTTAAGTATCGCTACATATTATAACAAATATATGTGTGTGTGTGTGTTGTGTAATAGTACTATCAAATTGTTTATCAAAAGTGTTAAAATTATTGAAAGTTAGAAGGATGAAATTATATTTTTGTGGGTAAATTAGAAAAATAATGTAAAACTCTAATTTCATTTGTAATAAGTGTAGATCAGAGCTCCTCAAATTCAGCTTAGACTAAGAAGAACACCAAGAACACACACTTGAATGCAAGCTTAAATCGATCAATGCATGAAAGTAATCAACACACCAAACGATTAAAGTGGTTCGGCATTATCAACAACCTAATCCACTGTCAAGGATCAAGAAATTCATTAATCAAACGAGAGAATTCAGATTAAACAGATCTCAGAACTTAAGGTTCTTGAATGAGAAAACCGAAAAAACCCTAATCTCACAAACTCTCTTGCTAGTTAATTAAATCCGCTCAAAACTACAACTATATATAGCTGAATACCCGTAGAGCAAAACCCCTCAATCAATTTAACAGCCCGACTAACGGTTAGTATCGAATTTCTGTTACAACTCTTGCAATCCGCACAGAACCCTAATTTTACCCTAGCCCGGTTCATGCATGCCCAGATTCCATGCAACTCCTGGTTCAGCCCCAATTAGTCCGGTTCTGAGCTTGATTCTTCCGGTTCCAGCTTCTACTCGCCGAACCAGATTTTCTGAGTCACATATATGTATCTGATACATCAATAAGATATCTGAATTTGAGACTTCACTGTACAACTGACATTTGCCAATGATACTGAAAATTGGTACTCCCTCCTTCCCGACTTAAATTGTCTATGTTGACTGGGTATGGAGGTTAAGAAAAAATAGTTGACTCATTAAATTTGTTGACTTTTTTGTTTATTAAGGCCGAGGGATTATTGTGTGGGGTGAAATTGGGTGACATTTTTGTAATAAGGGTGAAATATATGAATATTAATGTTTGAATTTTGTTGTTGTTTATAGACTGACAAGTTAAGTTGGGATAAATCGAAATGGTAAGTAGGTAAGTTAAGTTGGGACAGAGGTAGTATCCAATTACCGCTATACGTAGTCGGCGGTGGAATATTCCAATACCATTTCTTCTCATATTGGAATTAGAAAGATCAATTCTTGGAATCTTCTAGGGATATTCTGCCGCCGAATACCTCTAACGGTCATCTAGCACAACTTACAGTGATTGTCGGTTGTATAGTAAAAA